>JAGFMF010011649.1:114168-177098 GCA_019455555.1 Galemys pyrenaicus | reverse complement strand
CCTGGCCGGCAGCAGGGATCGAACTCGTGCTGCAGTGGCTGCGGTTTGCTTCATAGTGTGTTGCTTAACCCACTGCGCCACCGGGGAGGCCCCTCAATGCAATTAATTCTTAATAAGGCTGCAGCTATCTAGTTTTTTCCGTCCTCCTCCTTTCCCTACTCCAAAAATTCTCTTTTGAAGGTCACAATCCTTCTTTGTTTAAAAATTTTCAGTGGCATCGCATCTGTTACACTTAAGCCCTAATACCTAGGAACTTTTGCATCCTCCTCTCTAAGCCTCTCTATGTGTAGCAGGCAGTGCTTTGTAATCTGTTAACTCCGTGTCTTTACATTTTCTCTTTCTTCTACTTGGAAGGCTTTTTCGTGCCTTGTCTAGCTAATTCCTACTCCTCTTTCCTAACTTAAAATAAACATCACCTTCTCTTGGATACTTCCTGACACATTCCATCTATCTTGAAGTAGAGTTACAGTCCTTCTGTATTCCAAGAACATTTTGTGCATGTTTCCTGTAATACCACATAACACATGAGTTTATATGATAATCTTGTCTGTTTCCTCAGGTAGCGACTGCTTCGAAAGCAGCTACTGTGTATTATTTACTGTTGTTTTCCCAATAATGGGAATGTTATTACAACATAAGAAGTATTTTTTGAACATCTACTATGTGCTGGCCAATAAGTACTTATGATACAACACTAAACAAACATACAAAAATATCCATGTATATTAATTTATATTCCAGTATATGATAGTCCCTTGGTATTGAGAGAAATAGAATGAGAACAAGAGACAGAAAAAGAGAGAGACAAGGAAGGAGAGAAGTAAGGATTTATTGAGATTCAATATAATGGGGTTATAATTGCTTTGAAAGGAAATAATAGTGGCTATTTTGGCTGAGAATTTGAAATTTCCCAATGTTAGTCTGTAGATAGAGAAGTAGACTTCTTGGAATGCTTTCAGTTTTTTCTTCTCATATTATCTATTGCTTTAAGGCTTCATTATAGTACTCCCTGGCTTAACTGTTACGTAAAACTTAGATTAAAAATTATATGAATAGTTATCTATTTTTAGAAATAAAAAAGTATTCAATAATGTTTAAAGCTTTTTGTTTCAATAAAAAGTTTACTTATTGTTGTCTTGGGGTAACATCCTCTGGTGCGTCCTAGGTAATAAGTGAATGCATGCACCTGCAGTTTTCCTATAAATCACCATCAGAGCTAGATCAGGCATTTGGAAGTTTCATATTAATTTTTGGTAAGTTTCCATACTTATAATAAATGTGTTCAGTGTTTTTCATGCTTTACAGATAATGTCTAATGGTGATGCATTCCACCTTACTTATACAGCACCTAGATATAATTTTGAATTCAAAATTTTATTTTCCTGGAAATTATACCACTTTGCCAACATTTTAATAGTGTGATGTTTTGTATTGCCGTATTGTATTTTGTATTTTGATACAGCTAAGGTCTTGTTAGGAGGAAAACTTTTCACTTTTAAGACTTAAAGGTACATGATTTTTTAAAAAAAAATACTATTGGTATTGATAAAGATATTGTTGATAAAGACATTGTAAATAACAATTCAGAAGGAGAAAGACAAATGCTGAATGGTTTCATTTATATGTGGAATATGGAGAAACAAAACACAGGTTAGATAAAACGGAACCAGTAACAAACCCTACAGAACAGAGTCTACCAGAGAGGGCAGAGTGAAAGGGGAAGAGCAAAGTATGGTGAGACTAGAGTGGAGGACTATGGGTGCCTTAGTGGTGGATGTGGTGTGGTGGCATTCATGTGAAGGGGATGATTCTATCCTTCCAAATTATGTGTGTTGTTGTATACCAATGTACCCTCAATAAAAAATTAAAACTAATAGTAATTAGATTAAAAAATAAGTTTGTGTGTATGTGCAAATGTGTGTTCATGGGCACATAGAAAAAGAAAGGGAAAGAAATGATTGCTATCTTAGGTTTGTAAAGTTAGTTTGGGGGCCTCCTTGGTGGTGCAACACACTATGAAGCAAACCACAACCACTGCAGCACAGTTTGATCCCTGCCGCCGGCCAGGGAGGGGACCCACATGGCATAGCAGATCTCTCCTACCTCTCCCACTGCTGCCATCAGCAGTGTGTTTCAGTCAGTCTGCCTGTTCTGCTCCCCACTCTGTCTGGTGAGTCCTCTCACCTCCCACTACTCTGGCCTGTACCCCAGCTCTTGTATGCATAAATAAATAGATCTTTAAAAAAAATAAAATAAAGTTAGTTTGGGAGAGTTTTCCAGCTGAGAATAAACACATTCATTTAAAAGGTACCACTTTTGGCCTGTCAAGGCATTCCTGAGTTCAGGAGCCCAAGTGACACAAGCCACTTGGAATCTGGAGATCCGGGTATATAGTGGGTCCTGTTAGGGGCAGGGGCTGCAGGATGTGAGCTCGTGTTCCTCACAGTTCACAGTGTCGTGAGTGGGCAGGTTGCCCCTGCCCCTTAGCATTTTAATGCAGGCCGCCCAGTGGTGTGTGCAACCCGGAGATAACACCGCATTATTCATTCCTTCATACCCATGGCTGTACTTGTTTGGCTTGCCAGCCTGCGAGAACCAGCTAAGGGATCATCAGTTGCCTTCATTTTGATTGAAAGTCGAAAAACGTTGTGAATTTTTCTCACATTCATTACTTATGTCCAGATACCTGTTCTGTGTGGTGTTTCGTGTAATCTTCTTTCAGTGCTTACTATTGAAAAATTCAAAGTAATAATTTCTTTTCCTAGAGCAAACCTTTTCATTTTAGTGGCAAGATAGGGTGTGATCTTTTTTCCTGTTTGTTTCCCCAGCACTCCTTCCAGATAAAACCTTGATTTGTTAACTATTATTTCATCTTTTTAGGAATAAGACTTTTTCTTACCCATTTTGTTTGACCATGTCATTAAGGATGTCCCAATGAAGTGAGCATTCAATTCCACACCAAACATGAATGACTCACTGGCCACATCACACAGCCCCCCCCCCCCTTTTTAAAAAAGTAAATTATCTCACATAATTTAATAGCTTGTGGGTGATGAAAATTTTAATTTCTGTTCCAATTCTCAATGTCTAGACCACATTAATTACAGAGCTTTGAGATAACATCACCGTTTCCTCTCTGATACTCTCTGCTTCCCTAGTAAGCTAGGTAGCTATGAATGGCAGTGGCATGGAGGGCCCTTCTTATTGATGTATGACTGACCTGGAGGAAAGCAAAAAATGGCAAAATAGAAATGAGAGTCCAAAAGGTTAACTACAACAACGCAGGGAATCTGAGACTGAAATTTGACACTAGGGACCATTGGAGAGGCTTTGTTAGTTGGTACTTATGGCAAAGTCTTATATCTGTTTAAGATAAAATCTAGAAGCATTGTTTAATAATAACTACAAATTCTAAAGCTTATTGTGTTCCTAATGCTTTTCTAGTAAGTAACTGTGATCTTCACTTGGGTAATGGAAATACAAAATGGTGGAATCATATAGTATAGGTAACAAAATAGAAATGGCAGATAAAACATACATTTTAAAGTTCATTAATGATGGGAATGGGTAGAGAGCAGAATGAGCACAAGGGACTGAGGTGATGGTGTGTGGGTGAAATGGTGGTGGGAAATCCATGGGGACCACAAATGATGTCAAATATAAATAAAGAAAAAAATAATTTTTAAAAGTTCATTAATGACGCCTTGCTCACTATGTTTCTCCTTTAGTCATAATCATAATACATTTTAAAATATAACAAAGTATGCTGAACATATTACCTAAATCTTTTTTCTTTACTTTTAAAGTACATTTACATTTATTTCCATCCCAGATGATTTATTATTAGAAAGATTTTCTCTCTGGAACTATTCTATCTTGAGATATAAAACTTTCATAAATTATCTCTAGTGATGATTTTTAACACATTCGTGAACACACAGAGACATGGTCAAGTAAAACTTGCTCTCTGTGTGATATCAAACTCAAATTCAACTGAAAAGAGAATTGCACTTCATAAACGAGCTAATAAAGAATAAGATTCAGCTTGGATTTGTAAGCTAAAAGGTGGATATAGACATTGTCCGTTGGCCATATAATTTATCTTGGCATGGTGACTGGCAGAATCTGTTTCTGCATTTCACTTTGATACACCAAAGCTTGTCATAAAATCAACTTCCTGTAGGTTTTCTGTGTGACATGGAGTCTTAGTGAACCAGTGGTTATTATGAACTTGATATGACTGTTGTCTCAGTCACAGCAGTAACTTTGAGATTCCATAAGTTTTCCTGAGCTACAAAAGCTTTAAAGACCTATGTGTTAGGAAAAATAATATTTAATTTTATCAAGTTATGAATGTCTTCTAGAGAATATTGGAGCTTTCTGATTAAGCATGCAATCAAAGAAAAAGGTAATTATTTTACAATATACTATTTGTGACTAGTGATGTGCTCCTGAAACCTATTCCTGAATTCTGGTACTACATAAGCAAAAGTTTGCCCAAATGTTCACCGGTCATCAAAGAATAGAAAACCAAATAAAGATAACATAAGAACTCTGGAAACAAAGAATGTTTCATATGGAATCTAAGTACAATCCCAATTACAATGAACACAATGACCTTTCTCCTAAATATTTGTATAAACTGAGCCTAGCTTCACATGCAGTTTCTTAAATACTTGCAGCAGTATCTTGCCTTGGCTTGCCTAGTGTGAAAATCTACTGCTTCTGATAAGTTAGTGGCACCTATGAAAAGGCACATTGTCCTGAGTTCAACTGAAGATCACTACATAGTAGTTAGTAGAAGTACAATTTTGAAATGTGTTCGTTGGTTTGGAATTCTGGGTTATCCCAGGTGGACAGGTCAAAATAGTGGCTGTCTTTGGAGACATGTCACTGCCAACATTATATAAATTAGTACTTTGTGGCTTTTATATTTATTTCTCAAAAGAAAATGTAAATAGTATTAAAGAAGAAATAGTAGTAGAAGTAGTTGTAGTAGCATCATTCAGAGTACTTTGTGAGGACAGTAACTGAGAAGGGTTTGGTACCAGAGCTCTGGACTGCTAGTGAGTACCATCAGGATACTGGGCCCCTGAGAATATGTAAGGGTCATGAAAAGGAAAAATTGAAAGAGGATACAGAACGACTACAAGAGCACTTTTTGGACAACTCAAATCACTTCTGAGTTTTTCTTGGGATATGAAGAAGGCAATAGACCAACATATGAATAAAATTGCCCTCAAAATGTATGAGTTCTTAAAACTCCTTTATTTTTTTGAATGCCTTTCTTTTTTTAATTTTTGTGTAGAAGAACTGGGGTGTAGGTCAGAGATGTGTGTAGACTTTGTGAGGACTCACCAAAAACAGAGTGGGGAGCAGAACAGGAAAATTTACTGAAATACACTGCTGAGGGGAGCAGTGGGAGAGACAGGAGACATCTGCTGTGCCATGTGGGTCACCTCCCTGGCTGGGAATCAAACTCAGACCACAGAGGTAATAGCAAGTTAGCACTGGGACTTAACCGCTATGCTGCCAGGGAGGCCCTTAAAACTCCTTTAAAATTAGGCCTCATTGGTTTATTGTATGTTGTGGACATTTCAATATTATGCCTGGTTCTTTGCACCTGGTGTAGACTAAGCTTGTCTTGGGCATGTTACCAGGCTGCAGTCAGCAGGAGGAATGGTCTCTGGCTTCCCTGCAAGTTAATGTGGCAGTCCTTCCTCAGAAACCTTTTATGTAGCAGTGTGCTGCCTGGATCATGGAATAGACCAATCAGGTGTGATCTATGGGTTGATTGATACCAGGACTCCGCCTCTCACTACAAGTTAGTGGTAGCAGAGCTCCTCTTGTAAATTACACTTCCTGAATTCTGAAACAGGCCAAAATGGACCAATCAGGTGCAGGATTGGAAAATGGATCAATCAGACTGTGTGTGGGGGGGGGCACCTTGAAAGTGACTATAAGGCAGGGTCATAGGGAGCATTGGGAATTGGAGCTGGGATTCATATTGGGATTTGGAGTGACCTGGAGGGACAGACGGAGAAGCAACAGCCCAGAGGAAGAAGAGGTCCAAAGAAGCAGCAGAGGAAGAAGAGCTCCTGCAGAGGAAGAGGAGAAGATGATTCCAGCCTTCAAAGAAAGGAGAGAAGCCTCCAGCAGCTGCCCTCTGAGGAGGGGAGAGAGACTGGACTTTGTAGGGACTGGGACTCGGTCCTGGCTGTGACACTGACTGGAAGGAGCACCAAAGGCCCTGGGCCTGGTGTCTCAAAGAGCTGTTTGTTGGTGGTATAAACCAACAACTCACAAGAGCTGTAACATTTGGTGTTCCTGAACATCACCTCTGCAGGCCCATAGTGGTCATTGCTACTGGACAGTGCTGCCTAGAACTGATGACTGGTGACTGCCAACACTGATGTTGTCTGGATGAGGCAGTCAGCCTCCTGTGGATACGTAAGCATTCTTGTTTCCCATGTTTGTAAATAAACCCCATGTTTGTTGCTCCTGTAGCCTGAGGTCCCTTGCTATTGTGCACGAAGGGGAGATCCCCTAGACAGTGACCTGTATCGGGCACTGTCCTCTGATAGACGATAGCCCCTTTTGCTATAGCCCTTGATTCTGGTTTGTGGCCTTTTGGCCTTTAGGGCCTTTTTGGGGGCTCTCTGGCCTCAGAGCCTCCCCTGGCCCCTGTTGTAGGCACACAATAGGGTTGTTAGTACAGTGAAGTTTCAGAAAGAAGCAAAAGTAGTTATCATGACTTTCACTAGGATGTGGCATCAACATACTAGCTTTTAAGAGATAATGTATTAGAAATTAATATCAGAAGTTTAAAGAACCTTGCTTGGTCAGTTAGGCAAGAGGGAAAAGTGCAGAAGATAGTTCTTGAAAGTGCATCACAAAGGAAAAAGAGGGCAAGAGTCAGAAAGTCCCACTTGGACACTAACCTGCTGGTCTTGGTTGGACACTGAGCATGTCCTGCTTAGTAGCCTTCAAGGCAGGGCTGCTCCGTATGTTCAGTTGTGCCAACATGAAAGGAAGATTAATTTAAGCCATATTTATCAGTATAGTGATGTTTAGGTTTGTCTCTCTTACAGTATTCTTATATCATAATGAACATCAGTATTTGTTAAATATATTCTTTTATGACAAAGAACAGGTCTCAGTGCTCTGTTGTTCTTTCAGCCAATTAACAAACATATCCTTTGCAGCAGTACTAACATGGCACAACCTCAGAGTTGTACCTAATTAGACAGTTTATTAATCCTTCCCTGAAACCCTGTAATACTCACTTTGTTATCTATACGGTTCAACTCCGTAAGCAGCTCAGTATCCTTTGGTGATTGAATTTTCATTTATTCTTGGAAAAGTAGGCATTACTCTGGGCGTGTTTCTCTTTGACAGCCATTTCATTGCTTAGTACACTTAGTGTTGACAGGTAAATGCATAAACCAACAGATTGAGGACACAAATAGAAAAATAATCAAAACCTGGATTATCCTAATAGTGATTATGAACTAGCGGGAAGGTTTAGAAAATTCCCTAAAATGGTTGGTTATCATTTTAAGCAATTGACATTATTTGCTAATGTATAGATCTGAAATGGGGGAAGAGGATGGCATGTAAAAGCAGTTTTATAATTGGAAAAATTATTAAAGCTGAACTGTTGATTCCTGACTGAGTTAAGCAGTAATAATGTATAAAGCAAACTAAGCATATGACCGTTACCTACACTGAACTCATTATAATGCTTTTCTGTGCCATTCTAAGAAAGGTCTTAGACACTTGTACCTTTCATCATTATGTACTAAGATATTTTAAAACTTCTTGTCTCTATGGAAGTCAGACAGGTAGGTTGACATTTCTGTTGCTTCATTTTTGCATTCAGAGGTTCCAGTATTTCTCTACCGAATTGAATCAACAAATGAAGGATTTAAGAATCGGCAGATTTATAGTTGAGCATATAAGTATGTAAATCAGTAGCTGACCTTGTTCAGGTGAGGAGAGAGACAGCCACTAAAAGGATTGTCCAACCCACTTGCCAGCACATTTTGAACAGTGTAATTATTAAGTTGTTTCTGAACTGTGATAAAATAAATGAAGATGCTTTCAAATAAGTCCTTAAGAGAGACTACCAGGGGCTTCCCCAAGTTGTTAAAGCTTTTGCTTATTTTTCATTGTTTTAACTACAGCAAAATTTTTCAAATCCTGCAGTGGGCACGTTGTGTATAAAGCTATTTGTGTGAGAATCCATATTTTCCTCATTTGCTGAACTGTTGCCTCCTCTTACCATGGAATGATGAAACATCTTAAAATCCTTGCTAACAAGTAAATGTTTAAGAGAAATTAAAACTCCACATATATCAACTATGTTTTTAGCATATGGTGCGTCTTGAATTCCCTGTATACATAAAAAAGAGACAGCCCATGTATTGATTTTCAAAGTGTACATAATTATATGTTTTCTCAAATGCTTCCTTTCAAATAGCAGGGTTGAATATCAGGTGGTCTAAGATTGTTTGTCATTTAGCATTAAAGACAGATTAAGTACATGTTAGTTCTGGATGCATGCTTGCATAGAGACAATTTTTTTCTTCATTTTGTTCTGGAGGTTAAACAGTTTTTCAGGTTGAGAGAAACAAACTGTCTCTGCAAACAAATGTGCCTGGGAAATCAGTTGTATTTTTTAACCCTGCCACAGAAATTTAAACGTAAGTGGAGACTGTGGATAGACCCTGTGAGGTGGCACTCAGAAAGCATAATCTTACTATTTTATTTTGTTTTGCTTAGAAAATAAGAAAAATATCAGCAGGAAGTTTAAAAAGTTGATGCTATTTATGATGTAGGCTTTATTTTTTAAGTTTCAAAGAGGCCTAGAAGTGTAGACTTAAACTTCTTCATGTGGCCGAGAGATATGGAAAGAAAAATTTAAATTACTCATTTCCTACTTAGAACCTGTCTAATTTCTTTTCTAGTAAGTTCTCCTTTCTGGTTGCCTTTCGGTTCCTTGAGGGGATGGATTAATAGGTGCGAGTCGTTGGACTAAATTTTAATTAAGACATGTTTTTAAAAATGCACTTTCAAATAAGGATAAAACATCCGTTTTAGAGGGCAGAAAGAGCACAAGGGAGTGAGGTGATAGTGCACTGGTGAAATGGTGGTGGGAAACCTATGGAGACCACAATTGATGTCAAATATATATAAATAAAGGGGAAAAAAACAACAATTTTAATACATATATCTGTATTCAACATTTTTACTTGATTGTGTTAAAGTTTAAAGTTTAATGGTCTTATGTGTTTACCATGAGATAAAAGGGTTTATTTTATGTCATTTGATAGTGAATTACAGATGGCTGAAACAATGTTCTCACTTATAAAAATATTTGAAGTGAATTTGTACTACTTTCCCTCCTCATCTAAAACTTACAGTTTTGGGTGTTCGTAGAGGATGAAAGTCATTTAGGGAATCATCATATGATGAAGGAGTAATATAATAATTGTGTGATTTGTCCAGGGTTGAAGTCTCCTAACATGGTATTAAAATTAATGCTAAAGTCTTTCGCAGTTTACTAAGAAGGGCTTATTTTTGTAGTGTTATAAATATAAAATCCCTGTCAGTCTTCTAGATAATTAATTATGAGAGTAATCTGGGGGGAAAACTACCAATAAGTTACATTTTTGTCAACACAATTGAAATTGGAATTGCAAAGGTCACATCAAAATACCTTTGAAGAAAAACTGCTTTTAGATAAGACTTTTCTGTTAAGGTGACTGCAACATTGAAAACATAACAAATCCAGAGTAATTTGTTTCCAGAAAGTACTTACTTTAATGAAGAATCTGAAGAAATGCTCAAAAAGTACAAAGGTGCAGGAATATATTTTTATTTATTTGAACAGGAGTCGGAGTAATATTTTAATGTTAACAAAAACTAAACATACCCAAAACTGGCTGAGTGAAACTCAGTTGTCACAGAATATCTGAGAGTAAAAAAAGATTCAATTAGACAAACATTTTTTAGGGCTTTCTTTTCTCTGATTTATATTATTTGGGCTGTTTGTGTAAAATACTCATATTTTATAGTTTTCAAATCTACATTAATTATGTTATGTAACACCTACCAAAAAATCTCAATAAGGCTTTTGCTTGTAATAAAGGAGTGACCTTTGAGTACTGAGCATCATGCCTGGCAGGTCATATTTTTTCTCCCACACTCTCATGAACTCTTCAGTTTAATTATTAGTATTCCTGCTCTGCTGATAAGTGTAAAGTTCTAGACTGGTTGGGGACGTGGGGGTGGTATTTCCTCATGTGTTCCAAAGAAAATATGAAGCCTATTGTATTTTTGCTCCACCTGATTTCCTTCTGTACATTTAAAATTTCCTTCTCTTTAAGACGAAAATAGGGGCCTCCCTGGTGGTGCAGCAGGTTGAGCGCTGCACTGTGCAGCATCTGCAACACAGCAGTGTGAGTTTGATCCCCTGCTGGGGAGGTGACCCACATGGCACAGCAGGCTTTCTTGCCTCGCCCACTGCTCCCCTCAGCCATGTGTTTCAGTCGATCTGTAGTTCTGCTCCCCACTCTGTCTCTGGTGACTTCCTCTCACCTCCGACATCTCTGGCCTGTACCCCAGCTCTTGCATGCATAAATAAATCTTTAAAAAAAAAGATTTCAAAAATAAAAAAGAAAATAATTTCTGATTAAATTGAATAAAACACACAAACATTTTGTTGGGTACCATGAGTCCCACAGGGAGAAATGAAATATTTTATAGTAAATGTCATATACAACTGTAATGACATATTTTGAATGCATTGGAGAAGTGTATAAAATACTAGAAATTTATAAAAGAAGAAGCAATGAATTTGTGCTAGAAGAATAAGAAAGATTTCACTAGAGATCTTGCCAGATGAGCTGAAAGATGGTAGAACTTTGTCAATGATAAAGGTCAAGTGTGAGAAATAGATTGCAGTGATGAGCTGGGAGATTGGCAAAGGGAGGTTGAAACTAGTTCGTGGAAGACCTGGAATGTCTTGAAAAAAGTGTGTTCAGTTGGTTGATCTCAGATAATTTTGAGGGAAAAATCGAACCAGATGATATATTTAGAAGCATAACCCTGGCAAAAGAATATAACATGTCTCAGAAAAATAAAAATCAAAGAGATCAGAGAATATTGCATATTTCTCAGTAACCTACAGGAATGGTGTGAACTAAGAGAGTGTGAGTGGAAAGGAGTAGGGGAGAGTCTCTGAAGTGGAGGTATGGGATTGGGTGATCATTTGCTTAATGATTATTTAATTGCAGAAGCATATTTTAAAGAAGAACAAGATATTATTGAGGTCTCTGGCATTAGTGACAGGTGGGGTAGATGTTTCTTAAGGTTTAGGCTGATAGATGATGATTTCCTTTTGTGCAGCAGACCAGTGGATTTGCACAGAGCAGATGGCTGGCATTGGAAGTAGTATTTTAGTGAATGGTAATGCAGTTGAAGATTATGTGAAAGTTAGGGAAGTTGAACCATGTAAATACAAAATAACTTTCTTTTCAGAAACTCATCTAACTTGGCAGAGTGAAAATAATGAATATGTGGTGATGCCAACTGTTGATAATACCAGCTTTGCCTTGGCAGAGGGAAAAAAATTAATACAAGAGTGAATGCTTGGTGATGCTGCTGGTTTAGTAATGATGAGGCTTCTGTTACCAGCTAATCAGTACTGGGTTCTTACCAGCTGCCAGGCACTGCCCTAAGTACTTTTTTCTTTACCCCTGTAACCCCCTTGTGAAGACTTGCTGTTTTCTTTCTACAAAGGAAGGTGAAAAGGCACAGGGAACTTAATGGAGAGTGATCACTCATATGATAGGCATAGTTTCGAGACCAAGACATCTGAGGTAAGAAGTTGGAAATTGGATTCACAGCTGAAGGTAGGATGCATGGGAGATGTCATCAATGTTTTTGAAAACTTTGCATTCACATCCATTTCACAATTGCTGGTGGACAGTCCAGCTATCCTCTGAAGATATAGGGTAGATGGGGAACTTTGACAATTGCACTTTAATTTTCCTTCACTAAAAAAAAAAAAAAAAAAGCTCTTTAAGGCAGATTTATGGCTCTTTCCAAGATTGTTACATAAGTGTAGTTAAGAATAGAAACTTTAATGCATCAAGGAGCTGATATTTATAAAAGTGATTAGAATGGTGCTTAGTAAGAAGTCAAGTGTTTTAGCCATTTCTTAGTATCACCACTATCCATTTATTTATCCATCCAGAGTCAGTAAATATGAGTGTTATTTAGCATGTATTAGGTAATTCAGAGATGAAAGACAGAACCTGCCTGTTAAGGAACAAGTACAAGGGGGAGGAAGAGAAAACAGCCAAATAAAGGGGGTCACTGGTCCATTAACATAAAAAAGATTAAATTAATTAACAAATATCTTAAGTAGTGTGCACTTTCCAAGTCTTGAAGACAGAAGAAATAACAAGGACAAATAGAATTAAATGTTTTAACATTTATAAGTTATGTACAAAATTAGAAGTCAAATTAGGAGCTGCTTAAACTGTGAATATAATTTGTAACCAAATAAAGAAAGAGCAGCAGTCTTTAGTATGCTGGTATTCTTTATATGATGGTATCCACTGAACCATTCATAAGTTAGTAGCACCTCAGAGATTATTCAGTACATGTGACCTACCATTTTCTAAGGAGTATTGAAAATATCTAAAAAAAAGAACAAAACACTGCAACTTAAAGATCAGAGAAATATAAATTAACACCATCATTAGCTAAGTTTCCCCTTGTCAGTTAGATACAAAATTTTTAAAACATTTTACTGACTGTCATGAAATGGGCTAGGTATATGTTGTAAACAGTATAAATGGTAGTCTCTTGAAAAAACAATTTCTCAATTATAAGTCTGTACTGCCTGTTCTACTGAAATACTGTAACTTGTAAAGAAGACTGTGTATGTTTCAGTGTATTATTTCAGTGTTATTTAAAGTGAGAGAAATTGTAATCCAAATATTCACCTAGAAGTGGGTAGTGATTAGATAAATGGTAATTCTGACATTTAGAAAGATGTTAATAAGTTCTTTAAGAGTATGGAAATAGCCACATAGTAATATTAAATAAAACAGTTTGCAAAAATTCTATAAGCAAAATATAGTTATTAAAAAAATAATTTCTGTTGTTACAGTGGGCCTCTGGGTGATTTGGTCTATAAGTGACCTTGTTTTCCTGCTTTTCCACATTTTACAAACTTTAGTTAGAATCTAGCACATGAGCATATATGTGTGCAATAAATTTCATCAGCAACTTAAAATTTACTAGCAATTCATAATATTTACAGAATGGTTTCTCTTGATTTTTCAGGATATCTTGTTAGATCGGGCTGGTATTACATTTCTGCAGGGATAAAAAGAGGGATTTATCATTGCCCAATATGAAAAATCTGACTTTAGAAAAAGTCTTAGAATCTTTACACCAAAAACAATGTAGAAATAAAGGATTAAGTAAAAGTAGTTTTTCTAAGTTAAGTTATATATATATATATATATATATTTTTTTTCCTTAGACCAGTCCAACAGTGGGGGGAGGGGCAGAAAGAAAAGATCTGAAGGAAAAAATAATTGCATGACTTTTTTTCCCTTCAAAAACACATGAGTCCAAAGTGAAAAAATTGCTGTTGTTTAACACTATAGCAGATGCTTTTGATGCAGATGAGAAAGGAGAGCCTTAAAACTGGAACTAGTTTACGTAGAAGGCATCATTGGGGTTGACGTTATGGATTAGAGTGTTTTTCTTGGCATCTGCTAGCCTTTTAATATCTTCCTCATTTTTGGCTGGGTTTGGTGTGTCCTTACTCCATTCCAGATCCATCCCAGCCACACTACCCATTATAACCCCACCCAGAAATCATCCTTGAGAAAACACACACTGCCGGTCAGACAGATCTGGATACCAGTCCAGGTGCTGCCATTTCACTACACATGACCTCGGGGGAATTATTTGAACACATTAAACTTCCAAGCCTTTCTTTTCAAAACTGAAGATCATGCCTTTTAAAGCAATTTGGAAATTGGGTGAAAAGGCATAGGAAAAAATTTAGCAAAGAATCCAACACATAATAAATGCTCAAGAAAAGCGTTTTTTGAAAGCAGCAACTGCCAGGTGATCTTGTATTTGCTGTTGGTTTTGAAAGGTGGCTACACTATTCCTATGTACTTCACCTTCTAGATCAGGATCTTGGGAATCTTAGTCAAATTGTTAACTTTAATTTTAAAATGTTATGCCTAGAGTAACATGTGCTTGGTAAATTATTTTTATGTGTCTGGTTGACTTCATTAATGTGTTTCTCAAATTCAGTAAATTATTTTACCAACTTGTTGACTCCTTTGACATGTAACATTTCCAATGATATTTGGGTAAAAGACAACTGACTTTTAAAAACATGAACTCTTGATCAAGTTTGTAACAGACAACAACCCAGCTTTACCTCACACAAGGAAAGGTTCCGTATGTTGTCTAAAAATTGAAATAAATGTTCCTTTATAACCATTCAAAATGATACATTAGCTGATTTCCTTATTATACTTAAAATGTTGCTATTGTTGCAAAAAGTTTGACAAGAAATTAGACTCCGTTGCTGGCTAATATGACTATAAAATACCCAAATAACTTTACTACAGGCAAATAGTTACTTTTTATTTCATTGTGGTTGCAAGTCAGGAAGGATGCTACAGGGTTGACTAGAGATAAAAAACAAAAAACAAAACAAAACAAAAAACACCAAAACTTCCCCTGGATGAATATTAGGAATTGGAAGGCTCCTGAATTTTAAAATACAGTGGTCTGTAAGTCTTTGGTATCACAGAATATAAAGTTGAGGAATATCAGATTCTTTTCAACTAGAGGATGAACACTGAGCCCTCTATTTGATTTTTAGCACAACGGTTCTGTTTATTATAACCGTTTGTTACCATAAAAGTATAAACTGAAAGGTAGCAATGATGGGTGAGTGTAATATATTACATTAAATAAACTTGTCCTGTGCACAGTACGTGGAAAGCTCTGTTTACATTACAGTAAGCTGTTTTCTGCTGCATTTACAATTCTGCTGGGCAAATAAATTAAAAGGGCTTATGACAGCTCAATTTAGTTTATCTGGTCAAACCCCAAAGATATTATTAGTATTATTTTAGCATATTTAACTCTAGGTATTTAGCAATGCAATGTCAATGAAATATTTATTTTAAGGAAAGTGTAATTTAGCTTATGATTTAGAAAAAAGAACAAAAGAAAGTCACAGGAAAAAATGATACAGTCGTTTTTGGACTGAATGATACAGTCCAACACACATCAGACTTGCAAAAGAAGTGAAGATAAGAGCCATTATTTGATGTTGAAGGAGATTTTATTTTTTAATATTTTTTTTTTAGTGTAGAAGAACTGGGGTGTAGGTCAGAGGTGCCGGGGTGAGAGAATTCACCAGAGACAGAGTAGGGAGCAGAGTAGGTGGATTTACTGAAATACCGCTGAGGGGAGCAGTGGGCGAGACAGGAGAGATCTTCTGCACCATATATGGGTTAGCTTCCTGGCTAGGGTTTGAACTCAGGCCACAGGGGTGATATCTCTGAGACTTAGCCCCTTGGGAAGCTCCTTGAAGATTTTAAAAGTGGAATCAGTCCTAGTGTATATAAATATATATATATTTATTAGAACAGGTTTATTAGGGAAAGGGGCAGAAAAATAAAGGACACTTACATAGACACAAGTGGGCAGAACAAGCTGCCCTGAAAGGGACAGGTTTGCTAACAGAGGCCTGTAGAGTTGCAGGCCCGCTCGCGGCCTTGAGGAGAGCTGCTTTACTGAGGGAGGTCAGTGAAGAGAAGTCCTGGCAGGGTACAGGGTACAGGTCCCAGGGTACAGGAAGCTGCTGCCCTGCAGAGGGAGACGGCTGGTAAAAAGAAGCACCTGCATAGGCACAGGTGGGCAGAAGAAATGCTGCCTGTGTAAATGTTTTTATACTCTTACCAAAAATTTGATCTAGGTTTCAATGTTGGTTTGTACCCAAGGTAAAAGAGTAGGAGTTTGGGGTTGGGGGAGGAGATGGAATTTATGATTGGTTTCAAATTCTCTTTTGTATTAAGTAATAGATTCCACTAAAACAAGAAATTTAGCTACCTGCAGTATTTCCTTCAGCATTTTCATTTTTGTCAGTGTACTGTTAGGATGAATTGTTATGTTCTGATGTTCTGTGTGTGTGTGTGTCTGTGTGTGTGTTTGTGTGTGTGTATAGTTGTATTATAAAGTGGATGGTGAAGGACAAGACTGGACTTTCAGTGATCTGCAAAATGTAGTACATACAGATACTGATTTATGATGTACACATGAAGCACATAAGGCAATATTACTTTAGTAAAAGATTATTTGTAGAAAGAATAAATGTAGCTGAGTGGATTGAAATATGAAGACCTACATTCAAGCCCTGGCTGGGGTTCAAACTCAGGCCATAGTGGTAATAACTCTGAGATTTAACCCCTAGGCCACCAGGGAGGCCCCTTGAAGAATATCTTAAAAATGGAATTGATCCATTTGGTAGGTGACCTCTTAAGCAAAGCAAATTACTAGGGTATTAGTTAAGACTCAAATTCTGTTTACTCAGGAAATGTGTGTGCCCTAGGCCAGTGGACAGTATGTGCAAGGCACACATCTTGTGCCCTTCAATCAGCATTCTTTATATTCCTGCCAGCCACATCAGTCCTATGTGTTTTGTTTTTGTTTTTTTAAAGATTTATTTATTTATGCATACAAGCACTGGGGTACAGGCCAGAGGTGTGGGGGTGTGTGTGTGAGAGGATTCACCACAGAGAGCAGGAAGCAGAACAGGCAGATCAACTGAAGTACACTGCTGAGGGGAGCAGAGGGCACAACAGGAGAGGTCTGCCATGACGATCCTGTGTGTTTTAAGCACCACAGGCACTGCCATTGCCCTTGCTGTTCCCTTTGTCAAGAATGCTTTTCGTCCTGCCCTCCTACTTGTGTAAGGGTCTTGTCATCCTCTGCACTCATTAAGAATAACCACTTTCTCTAAAGCTTTGCTCCAAGTACTTTTAATCATATCTTCTCTTGTTTCTGCCAATATTTATTGTTTCTGTAATTTATATAAATAACACTGTATAAAAACACAAAAACTAAAAGGTGAAAATAACCATGACTCCATGAGTAAAGATAAATATTATTATTATTTTCTCCCAATTTAACTATGTAAATCCATTCCCCCCTCCAAAAAATAGTGGTAACAACAACGTCAAATTGGAGGTTGATGTATATGTATTTTGTATTCTACTTTCCACTTAATATTAGATCATGTGTAATATTCCATATCAAACGTTCTTAGAAAACAGGGTTTTAATATCATTAACATAATAACCCTTCACACATGCAGCATAATTAATCTAGTAGTTCTTTCTTTGCTGGCCATCAACGCTGTTTAGAATATTTTGCTTTTATAAGCAAGACATTTTTGTGTATATCTAATACTATTTCTGTAGGGCAGATTCCTAGAAAAAGAATGCCTGGGTAAGTACATTTTTAATACTTTCGAAATATACTGCCAAATGGGCCCCTAAAGAGATTGCATCATTTTGCTCCCCTGCCAGCAGCACTGTGATGTGGTGCCTGTTTTTGCCGTGTTCTTCCTGCAAGAGCAACATCCATCACATTATTTTAATAGTTTATTTACTTGTCTTTCTTGCTCACTGCTCTGCACACTTTTAGGTGGCAGGAGCTCTATCTCACTCATTTCAAATCCTAGGGTCTAGCACAGAGTCTACCATTAAAAACAATGTGCTGGGTTAAAATTTATAAATTGACTATCCTTATCCAGTTTTTGTTGTCTTTGTCATATTTTTCTCTAAGTTAATTCTCCAGTGTCAGTGATATTGAAACATGAAATGCCTGCTTTCTTTTATTTCCTTGAACAGTCCTGGAATTTCAACTTGGTGATTTTAGGGTTGGCTTTGTTTTGTCCACAATAAGAGATTTCCTCTCCTGCATATTGTTAGCTATATAGAGAATAAATGTCATCATGAAAAGAGACTTTGTATGTATTGCACTTTTAATTATGTGCATTTAGGAAATTTCATGACTCTAAATGTATAAACATCTTTATAACAAGGGACATAGAATTGATAATGCAAGGGAGTTCCATACTGACAAATGTATTCTTCGGTCATCCAGGCTTGTAAATGCCCATTTTAGTTATATATTCAGTTTCTGCCAGGAGGAAGTCATAAAATGTTGATAAGTTGTCTTTGGTTAGGCATCTCTCCTTAAATATTTAATCACTCTTCTCAAACCAGTATTGAGTTATTAGTTTTATTATAGTGTATCTGAGCCTTAACAGTACACTATAGTGATGAACCAAGAGATGGAATCAGTATTTAAGTAACAGAATCAGCTTTGTAATACCCAAATGCCCACAAAAATGTGGGCTTTGTATATTACAGGCTCACTAAGTGCTTAAAAAAGCAGCAGTACACTGTAGTCATCGAAACTTGAAGTGAAATAAAATAGCCTACCTTTCGTAATTCTGCAGAGTTAACTTGTGAGTTATATCAGATGACACCAAGCTGAAGGCAAGGAGCAGAATTTAGGCAAGAAGAAAATGTTTAATCAAGATGTAGAAAACTGGTCTTTTGTGGTGCTCAGAGCACAGACCCAAGAGCCTACTCCTGAATTTAGACCCTGGTTGGCCACAGACAGCTTCCTTCAGGTTTGTGCCTTCACTTCCTCACTGACGCTTCAGCGAATTCACACACTGAGCAGTTCCTGGAATATATTATTTTTAGATCAGGTTTTTGTTGTTGTTTTATTTTTACTCAATTGGGATTGCAAAGTTCAGGAGGATCTTTTTAATATATTTAACTTGTTAACTAATAAGAAAATGTCCAGCTGAAGAGTATGGAAAAATATATTTTACAATGTAATCAAAAGCAAGATATATGAACACAGTCGTTCAAAAATGAACATAATACGTAAAAATTTGATCTTGTTACCCTAAATTCTATTTCAAATTGAGTAATTTAGAATATTTATTAGATTTTTGAAGTAAAATTTATTACTTGACTGATTAGTATATTTTGAGAAAACAGAAAATATGAAATTTAAATTTAAACAGACTATCCTATATTGCTTGTAATTTTATATCATTCTTGTTTAAATACATTTAGCATCAAACATTATGTCTATCCTTTAAAAGATGATGTTTATCCATGTCACATAAATAAAAATATGTAGTTTTATATATATGGTTATATATATAGTTTTATATACATATGGTTATTATATAAATAGAAATCAGTGCCCGGTTTTTAGAATTTAAATTCCCTCTTTTCTACCCTGACTTAGGACACATTAAAAAAAAGAAAATTTTATTCTTTGTTAATTATATATGTTTGAATTATTTTTAACCTAGGTTTGGGTTCCATTAATGTAGCAGAAATTGCTGACCACTTATAGAAACAAATTGTAATGTATTACTTTATTAAGGTTGTGATATAATAACTATTTAGCAGTACTCATTACCCAAAATGAAGTATCTGCAGCAGTAAGTGAATGATGACAGTTCCATGGTGCTGTGACTAGTGAGAAAAAGACCTCAAATTCTAGAAATTAATTGCTTCAGTAAGCCCAGATTTAAAGGTGGTTTCCTATTTTAAATAACTCTGCCTAAAGAACCACCAAGCTAAATATGTTCCAATATTTCCAATACCAGTATTCGCTACACTCAAGATATTTTGCCAAGATGTAAGTTCACTGTAATAATGTAGGGATATTCAGAGTCTATTGCCTGATGTCAGCAAAGAATTAATGGATGTGTCATATTCATTACCCAAAGGGAGGTTAAATTGTAGCAAAACTCTAAAATTAATATCTGACAGTTATATTTTAAAAGAAAACTGTTCCTATTCTAGAAGGCAGTGAAAATGTAAAAGATGAAAGATTTTTTCCTTTTTTAGGCTTGATTCCTATAAAACATTGGTTAGGGGATGATAAGAGAGACTAGGAGGACCAACTCAGAAGTCCTTCAAATGTCGAGTTCAGTATGAAGAACATAATTTAACTTCTCCTTTTAATTTTAGCTTTACTCCCAGGAAATGAGAGAAATTGTTTACTGGTAATATTTTATTCCTACCTCATAATGATTATCAATAAGATCAATAATTCCTGGAAATGGATTTGTTGTTCTATGTGTTGTGACAAAAGTCAAACTAAAATATGTTTAGAAATAGATTAGTATCTGTATTATGGGTTTATCTAAATATATGCAATGTCTATAATTATATCTTTATTCTCATTTGAAATAACTTCGTACAGTTTGCACAAAATTGTTGGGCAAACACATTTTATGTCATGTTAGAAGCATGATACTGCCTACTTATATTTCCACACAATGAACAAAGGTGAATTCCAAAATGAATGAACAAGTTTAGCCATTGAAAACAGAAGAATGCATATAGGTACATTTATGCCATTTTCTAGACAACGTATTCATTATGCTTTCTTTTAGACAGTGTTGGAGACTGCAGAGATTCTGAAACTTGAAAGCATTAACGTTATCATGAGCAGATATGACTATTTCAGTCTGGAAGCAGGTACTAAAATGGTCTGATATGTATGAGATATTTATTTGGAGGAGATGCCTGTAAAAGATGAAAGAAGTGGGACTAGACAGGGAGGGCCTTCAAGTCACAATACAAATTTGGCACCTCTAAAGGGACAGGGGAAGAAATTATCAGGATTGAGAGCTTTGGACTATAGTGCACTTTGGAGAAAGTCTTGGCCAGACTCTGAACCAAAATATTGGGAGGTATGGCCTGATTCTAGCACCCTGTCAGGGTGCCATCAGTGCTGGTGGCTGGAGTGGGCAGTTGGGCACTGGAGTGGGCCATAGGGAGTTGGACCTGGTGCAAGGGAGAATGACCTTCAGTAAACACCACACACAGTGGGTCAGAAAATACAGCTTTCTTTCCCAAAGCTGGTTCAACTGTTGAAGGGAGCTCTCAGCAGAGAGCACTGTGCCCACCTTACTGAGCAATATAAAAAGTCACAGTTCATTTTTTACATCTGAGCAGTAATTGGACGTTTATCTACCTCTAACTTGTGTCATATCTATTTGGGGATCTGGAGGCTTTCTTTGTGGTTTGCTTCCTAAGTGCTTCGTCCTCCCATTTCTGAGGGTGACAGATTCAGTGACGAGCTGCTCCTCCTGCCCAGTAACCTCCACTCCACGCCTCGTTGGTTCTTGTGTCTTCCTTTCTCAGTTATAAGCAGGGATACCACTGGCTGAGACTTTCCACGTGGCTTTCTATGTATGATCTTAGGCACATTACTAATTTAACTTTTGAAGCCTGAGTCTTCTCAATTGTATAATAAGAAGACTAATATAAAGGGTTAAATGTGAGGATTTATTTATTTTTTATTTTTTTCAACATTTATTTATTTATGCATACAAGAACTGGGGGAAGTGTGGGGAGGGGGTGAGAAGTTCCACCAGAGGCAGAGTTGGGAGCAGAACAGGCAGATCTACTGAAATACACTGCTGAGGGAAGCAGCAGGCAAGGCAGGTGAGGTCTGCTGTGCTATGTGAGTCCCCTCCCTGCCCAGAGGCAGGTATCAAACTCATGCTGCAGTGGCTGTGGCTTGCTTCTTAGTGCATTTCTTAACCCACTGTGTCACCAGGGAGGCCCTAAATGTGAAGATTTAAAGAAAGAGCTTGTTAAGCACTTTTAAGACATTAAGGATTTTGACTATGTTTGTAATTGTTGAGCATCCTTCTATTACCTATATATTTTATAGTCTTGTCCAGTACTATCTGGTGTTGATTTCATTTTGAAAGTTCCAGTTATGGTCTTCAATTTAATGTTAAGTATGAGATAAATTATGTCAGTTCTATAACGTACAGAACTAGACCCGAGCCCAGTGCCAGATTGTAAATGTGACATTTTACATATTTGCAATCAAAATCAAAATTCTATGATTGGCACTAAGCTTTCATATTCCCAAGGAACAAAAATAAAGATTGAGAACTGTGAACTATTTCCCCTCTCCAAAAAAAAAAAAAAGATTTAAAGTGTTTTTTAAAAAAAAATAAATGAAATACAACACAATAAAATTAAGTGAAATTGATAAGGGAAGTAGTGATTTAAAAAATAGCAGAACTGGTGATAAGTTAACATCAATTCATGTGCACTTGAAAGTTATAGAAATAAATAATTATATTCTCCAGATAACTGTCTCAAAAACAAAATTGTGAAGTAAAAGGCACTGTTCGTTTGTGTTAAAAAAGACTCAAGAAAGAGTAGTTTTCCCGATTCTGCAAAGAGAAACTTACATGGTTCCTCATCAGAGACTTTGTGTGATTTATGAGTATCACCTTTGATATTGATAGTAAAGACAAAAAGAAAATCCACTGGCTGTTCCTTAAGGTCTCCTTTATTGAAGTCTGTAGCATAATATTCAAGAAATTCCAGCCAAAGAAATTTTACTGACTATCCCATAATTTGGTCCACATGTGCAGTTCCTATTATTTTGGCTTGATTCAGAGTAAAATTTAATATGTTTAGAGAAGAAAGTGCAAGATTATATTCTCTGACAAATTCTTAAGTTTAGGTGTATGTGCCACTGAAAAAGGACAGATCTTACATGGGTTATAGGTTCTGATCCAATTTATCTTTAAAATCAAATGGTAACTTTTCCTTTACTGTGTAATGAAAGCATTACAATTTAGAAAGTGACTACCTCTGAGAAGAGATAGAAACTAACGGATGTACCTTTTTTACATACACATAGGTTATATGACATTTGAATCTTAAGCCATCTCAGGATGAAATCGTTTAAAGATGACAGAATTTGCAAAAGCAAGTTGACTTTTTTCTTTTCAACAAATTACACTGTGGGAGGATTGACTTCCTTCCTTTACACCTTCCTGGTTTCCTTACAGCTGTGTTCCTTCTGTTTGATGCATATACCACCAGGCAAACCTTAGAAAGAGAATGTACTTGTCTCCATCTATACAAATAAGTAAGTAAATAAAACCATTACCTTGACAGGGTGAAATCTTCAGGGAGTGTTTCTCGTTGATGTGAAAGGAGATTCCTTCTAGCACATGCGTATACATACCCTTTCCCCAAGAGTGTCAGTTTCCAACCTTTGTCCCCACCACTGCCAGGACTCTATCATAGCCCACCTCTTCCTAGTTCCTCTGGAGCTCTGGAGATATCTTTTTTTTTTTTTTTTCTAAAAGATTTATTTATTTCTGCATACAAGAACTGGGATAAGGCCAGAAGCATGGGGTAGGCTGAGAGGATCCACCAGAGACAGAGATGCAGAACAGGCAGACTGACTGAAGTACATTTTGAGGGAAGCAGTGGGCTAAGCAGGAGAGGTCTTCTGTGCCATGTGGGTCCCCTCCCTGGCCAGAGATCGAACTCTCACTGCAGTGCCTGCTGCTGCTTAGGCACTCAACCCGCTGCGCCACAAGGGATGCTCTGGATATAGATATCTTTGTTAATTATACCTGCTCTTCATTTTCTTTACCATATTGCTTCCTTCCAATTTCTCTACATTCTCAGTTCATTCCCATTTTCAAAAAAATTTTTTTTTAAAAAAATAATGAAGTAATAAGAAAAAGCACCACCCTCTGTCAAACCTGACCTTGGGCCCTTCAGCCTCAGACAATACAATTTCTTCTCACAGATCAGTAGAAATACTAATTTTTTAAAGTTATGCTGAATTTAGTTATTAGATTAGGCTTCTATTTCCCACATATATTTAATGAGTAATTGTGGATTTTGGGGGTCCTTTTCTCTGAAAATTAAAGTGCATAAGTGCTGAGTTTTCTTAGTGTGGAAAATGGGATGACATAGGGGCACTGATTAAATTGAAAAGCTGAGGCTGCATTCATTTTATTTTTTCATAAGCAAGTTTATATGAGGAATATTCACCAATGTTGCATCACTGAGTAAATAAATAATGTATTTTGAATTATATTGGGTTAGACATATTAGCAAGAACTAATCTTTTTATCCAAAGTTGATTTGTTTCGAACTTGATTCTGAAAGCCCTGAGTAATCAAAAGGAAAAAACTTTCTTTTATTACTGTTCTTGTGGCAGATCAGACTTTTTTAATTTTGTTTCTGTAATATAATACATCCCAGGGATATAAAAAAGTCAGCATTTCATTTTGTACATTCACACTTTTACAGCTGCTTGCAGGGTGTGTGTAAAAATAACTTGACTACAAGTTCACTTTTTCTGGTAGATACAGAAAACAAAATAGATGATTGATATTAAACTATGCAAATGCTTTAATAAAGATAACTTTAAAATATGTGAAATAAAGTCTTAGGTAAACTTACTGTATATACAGTGTATTTAAACCCAAAAATAATTTTGCGAAGTTTTGAATTTATAGGAAGTTTAGTTGACAACTATTTCTGTGGAATTTTACTTGATACTTACATCACATTAGCACAGAGTTTTAAAATTCCATAGTGTGAAATAAACTCATTCTGTTTGTTCAGACATTCTATGAAATCAGTTTTGGACATTTGGTGTTTTATTTCTTCTACCTCAGTTTGACAAAATTAACTTTCTGATCACCAATCAGCAAGTGTATGATGACAGGAATAGAGAACACGTGTGAGTCATGATTCCTAGAAAAAGCAGTTTCCTTTATGCAGCTGAAATGCATGACAACATTTTTATATTATCCCAGAATAGGTAAAAACTGCTTTATATGTTGACCAACAAAGATTACAAAGTGGAGAATAGTAATACCTTCCTTGTACTTGTTGCAATGATGACATTAAATACTAGGTACAAAATCTTATATATAAGAAGTAATGATAGTAAGTAAGTAGTAAACAAATAACGCTAATTATATCAGTATTGCAATTGGATGTGATATTTTAAACCAAGAATTCAAATTAGAATTTTTTTCCCACATAGAACCTAATTTTTAAAATGTTCTTGATGAGGTCTGAAAAGGTAAAAATTGCAAGGGTTTTGTGGCAATATTCCTTTCTGATGCTCCTTACGCCTCCTTACCTATTCCTTTGTTTTATTTCTAGAAGAGACCTGCATTTCTCTGCTCTCCGAGTCAATGTAAGGTCCAAAGCACCCTCCTTTTAGAATTCAGGTCCTCCCCGTTTTAATCATTCACTGCCGTATTCATCTTTCTCAAATATTTGCTGGCAGAAGTTTAGCTAGCCCCTATCTGCTCTTAACTTAGCATCTAAAAACCAGTGTGTCTTCTTTTCCCACCCCTCATCAGCATGCACACTCTTACTTCTGTCTGGTGTCCTCATTCTATGGACTTTATTTCCCATACATATTAACTTAACCTCTAGTTACAATGGGGGCTCTGCTTCTCTTCTCTAAAATGCCCTCTATTCTCATACCCAAAGTCATGTAATATTTTGCTGTAAAATAAATATATATTCAGTTTCTGGTCATGGTGGATTAAAGAGGGTAATGGATTATTTGACATACTTGCCACTGTGATGTCTGTGTCCCCTCCCCTTGAGTATGGGCAGGCTCTATAATGCTCTGACCAACAGGAGGGACACTATGTCAGTTTCCAACCCTGGTTACTTAAAGAAGAGAGCTTCTGCTTCATTACAAGGAGCAATTGTTCTTGAAGCCTCAAGTCTCTGTAGAAGAAGTCTGACCACTGCAATGGGGTTGTTTCCTCTTATTAATGAGGAACTGAAATGGGTTCCTGACCCTTTATGTTTGTTGTTTGAGACTTTCTCTAAAACAGTGTTCTGCAAATGCATGTTAAAAGATAATTTTTATGGATTTAGAAAGTAAACATAATTTGCATTGCAGTGTATTTTTGCTAAATCTTAAAAAAAATTTGGTGCATCATTTCTATTTAGTAATGTGTAATGTGATGTGTGTATGTCTCTATATATACTATATATAGATATACATCTATTTGAGGTATGTGCTAAATATTTTAATGAAAAAATATAATGAAAGCTTGTTAGAAAGTTTCCACATCCAGGAGTTTGTAAAAATGAAACTAGAGCAATAAAGGGGCCTGCCTGGTGGTACAGGGGTTAAAGTCTCAGTCCTGTCAAGCTGTCTGGTGCAGCAGACCTCCCCTGTCTTGCCCCTGCTCTCCTCAGCAGTGCATTTCAGTAAATTTGCCTCTTCTGCTTTCCACCCTATCTCTAGTGAATCCTCTCACCACCCCACACATACACCCCTCTGACTTACACCCTAATTCTAAAATAAAAAAATATATCTTTTTTTTAAAAAAGGAAAATAAAATAGTGCTGGACTTACATTCACATATATGTACCTGTGTTCCCTAAAAGAAGAGTAATAATTAATTTTGGATGCAGAGATAGGTCTCTAAAATGTAGAGAACACATAAAAGAATGAGTCAAAGTCTCTCCTTTCAGAATCTTTGCCTCCGATTTGACTTATTTTCCCTAAATCCAATTGCTTCTTCAGATGCCCACAATTTCTCTACTAGTATTTCCTAACAATATCAAAATGTAAAGTGGAGACTTGATATTTTCTAAATGTTCTTCCCCTAGACAGTGAACATGTCAACATCCAAAGACCATGACATGCCATTGCATCAGAGCGCTCCAAAGATTTGTGGGAGGCGTGGCCCCGTCTCTTAGTTCCTCTCAGTATCTTAGTGAAAACTATGCTTTGGGCTCTGCAGGAAAAAGAAGTCACAGAGAACTTTCTAGACTTATGTTACATCATTCAGGAACAGCAAAAAGCTGGAAATTACCTGAGACGTGTAGGTTGTTGGTCCCAAATACAGCATAGGATATGTGTAGAGAGAAATTCACACTGAAACAGGTTGGATGAACCTGACTAGAGTGTTGAATGACAAGGTCTTGCAGTGTGTGGACACAGGCACAGTGGATTTGGACTCAGCCAAGCAACTGATGGAGCCGGATGCAGATGATGGTACTGACAGCACTTCTTTGTGGAGGTCACACTTTTGTTTGGCATGTGTGACTTAATCTTTCTCTTCTCTTCCATAGCCAAATTAGAAGATGTCTAAGGTTAGGGTTGCATTTTGCACTCCCCTGTCTCCACAGGTAAATTAGATTCGGGTCATGCTTAGTTGTAATGTGTGATTCCAAACCTATATGAGAGGCAAAATATACTTCTAAGAATAATTTTTAATTTTCTGTTCATTATTATGCAGGAGTTATTTTACATTATAAATTACACCTCTATTCAAGTTATATGGGTCTCTGAAAACCCCATTAATATCGATAGGAGGATGACATTAATACAAAAGAAATGGGCAAATTGAATGGAAGAAGAGGTGCCTATCAACTTCATCTGGTCACTTTTTGGAGTGTTTGCAAATTGGAGAGTCATGCCTGTGCCTTTTCCAGTCACTCTCAGAAGTATTGTAGTTCAAAATAAATAATACAGTTTTTAAAAATAATAAAGAACTGTTAGATTATTGCCTCTTTAAGTAACTGATTGAACACACTGAATTTTTTCTTCTGGTTAATTTTGTATTTTTTCTTTAAAATGGTACACTTGGGATTAAGAAAGTGATGCTGTTGCTTTAAGAACTCCATCCCTTGGGACTTCAAATGCAGAATACATGCCTGCAAAATAACTGCCAGTTTTTCTTTTCTTTTTATGGTTCTCTGTGATGACAAGGTCCCAGTGATGGGTGATTGAGTACATGTCTTTCAGTTTGAATGCCTTTAGGTTTTGAGTAAGAGAAGAAAGACGTTAAGAAATAAGTGGAGTAGATTACTCTAGTATTGGGTATATTCTATGTGCTTTACTTGACTTTTTCAAAAGTCTGCAACTGCAGTGTTAAAACTAAGTAGCACATGACCCTTCTCATGAAGGAGCTTGAGTCTTGGGTTAAATTGAGTTGTGATTAATAGCCTGCTCACATCTTACTTCGGGGGTCAGATCACTTTTATTTTCTGTATTTCCCAGAGTGACAGCCTTAAAATAGAACTCATCCCTTTCTCCACCAACTTTCCCTACCCCCATCCCAATTTTATTCCAAGAAGAAAAGATGACAAAATGTGATCATTTGTCTCTTCAGAGTCTGAGGGTGTTAAAAAGTTCTGAGTGGTAAAACAGATGGAATTATGCTAAAAGCACATGGCCCTTATAATTTTTTTAAAGCTCCAAAACTTAGCTTAGTAATGGAATAGGTTTTTCTATTCTTGTGTCAGGCACAAAGAAGTCTCTGCTTCTCCCTCTTCTGACTCACTGCTGCTGTCCCAGAGTCCAACATCTCCCTGGATCATCTTGAGAAATGCTGGCTTAATGTATTCACAAAGTCACTTCTGAAAAAGTGGCTATGATTCCTACTTTTATTGATAAGGGAAATATAAGGTATATCAAGTTATAAGAATATTACTCAGTTTTCTCTGAGCTACTGACAGTGAAAAATAAGAAGTCTTCAACTGATTTCACCAGTGGATTATATTTCCACCACTATATAAATGGTAAATATTTTTTTCTCTACATAATGACTCAGTATGTGCTAATTTTGAAGTATGGTTTTTCATCTCTGAAAAATTAAATTTGTTGAAGTTAATGTCTTACACTATATTTTTGGCAAGATGAGAGTGATAGTTGCCAATCCTATATGAATGAAATTTGCTGTTTTAGGAGGAATTTTTGTTAGCTTCTCAAAATAGTAGTGAAATCTTTAAATTTTCTGCTTTAGGTGGTACTGTCAAGTATTTGAAGCAGTACCATTTTATAGTTCAGCATTTGACACTGAAATTTAAAGCAGTGGATTTTGAGTATCACTCCCTATGGCTTTAACTTTGATTTGAATATCATAATGTATTTTAACTTAATGTCATAATATTTACCATTTAATATGCTTGAAAAGACTATATTCTCATGTGCAAAAAAAAAAAAATTGAAAGTATTCACCATGAGCCTGTCACTTTGTGAACTCTATTCTTGGAGATTTCAAACACAAATTGCAAAGCATGACAACCAGTTGTGTATTTAAATTCACTGTCATAGCAAGATTAGAAAAGATAAGACCAGGAGTCCAAAATGAGCAGGAAACAACAGTGCCAGGTCCCCTAAATTCACTAGCAGGTGATAATTAGTAAGTAATATCAACTTGCTAATATCTTCCTACGGAAGAAAAAATTGTGCTTGGATTATAAATGCCATAATTAATAAAAGAAGACAGAGGTCTTTAGTTCCTCTGAGGGGAAAGTGTAAAGAGAAATGTACATTAGACTAGGAGCTAAAAGTCTGTAATTTACATATATTGGGCAGGGAAATCTGGATAATTTATTCAACCTGGGTCACAGAGTTTCCTCCCCTTAAAAATCTATTTTAAAAGATTGTTGTGGAGAGTCAAATGTGTGTTAAAGTACTTTGCACTTTCCTGAGTGCTTCTACCTAGACTAGATCAGACAAGATCTCCTCCTTCCTACTGTATCGGCCACATTTAGTTTCTCATATCCATTTACTTTACATGGTTCTCTTGGTCTGTTAGAATATAAACCCTTTAAGGTCTATGTCTGAATCATTTTGGTATCCCAAGCTCCTGGCACAAAGGAAGTTCTTAATAAATGTGTGATTAAAGAACATTATTTTCATAATTCCCACCACATGAAAACCTTCAACTTGGACAGTAACTAAATTTGGTGTATGTTCTAGATACAGACCTTGGCACTTCCTGAGATTCCTTTTGATGACTAATTAAACTGACTGCCTAAACTAAAGATTCCTTCTCCCCTAAACCCACTGGACATCTAGCATTTCACTCTTGAGATAAGTACTGTGGCCAATATTTGATTGAAGCAAGCCAGATCTTTAAAAAATTCTTCTGGTAGTCCAAAGCAAAGGTGTATATTCAGAGCTAAGAGTGTTCTTAATGGATCTGTCAGCAGGTTTTCATTAATACTGCACCATCTTCGCAGACACTCTAAAGACTGGAGCAGTTGATCATTCTCTTTCCCACAGCACCACCTGTTTCTGGCATATGCCCAGTCCTTGAACAGGCTGGTGTCTGAATGAAAACCCAGAGCTATGTGGCCATTACATAATCCCCCAGTGCCCCTGCTGTTCCAACTGAGCCCTGTCTGTGCCATTCACTCTGTAGTGAATTGAACAATGGTCCAGGTCCTAACCCTGATACCTGTGATTGTGACCTTATTTGGAAATAAGGTCTCTGATGAGGTAATTAATGAAGGAGCTTGAGATGAGATCACCTCCCGTCATCCTTATAAAGGAAAGAAGTTGCCATCCTTATAAAGGAAAGAAGATGATGATTTAAATATACAGACACAAAGAAGAAAGTAGAAGGTGATGTGAATATGGAAGCAGAGCATGGTGGGATATAGCTGCAAGCCAAGGAATGCCAAAAGTTGACAGCAGCCTCTCCAGTCTACAGGAGACTTGTGGAACAGTCTGTCTCACAGCCTCCAGAAGTAACCAACTTTGCCAACACCTTGATTTCCAACTGTTGGCCTTCAGAGCTAAGAGAGAATATATTTCTGTTTTTATGTTACACAGTTTGTAGTCATTTGTTATAGAAACCTGGCAAGCTAATGAACACTTCTTCATGCTTTTAGAGGAGATGCTAGACTGTGGGGTTTGACACTGCATTCCAGAGCTGACATCACAGGGTCCAGGGAAGCAGCCTCCAAGTATGAATGCTTAAGTAACCTAGAGCGTGAATTCTGGCCAGCTGAAGACAGGAACAGTCAACCAGGAAATTTCCCTTTTTCTCTTCTTTCTTTTAGACTATGCCACTGTGCTTTCTTGCATTTTTTTTTGCAGAGAAGCCTCTATGCCTAACTGTAATGCTTGTCAAACTACCTTGCCAGTTCATTGTGGAAGTCAGAGCAGAATAACATCAGGTGACATTGTTTGTGTTTTCACTTTTCCTTTCCTCACCACCACCACCACCACCATGGAATTGCACTGCATAAAAAATAACTGTTAAGAGTTTGAATACTTGCTTCAAACTCTGCTTTGTAAATGACTTAGCTAAGAGAACATGACTATTAAGTCCAAGAATTACGAGAAGTACTTACTTTTTATTGAATTAACGTCCTGAAAAATTCCTAGTGAAAATTCTTAGCGGAAGCAAGCTTAAGGGCTGAATTCTCAGTCTAGTATCAAATACATCCTTTATATAAACAATAATATTTCCCTGAATTATATTTAAAGGCTATATATTTTTCTAATCTTTTAAATAGTCCTAAGAAATGAGCATAAATGCTGTGACTACATGAGATAACACAGTGAGTCATTCATTGCACTTTGAAGAATTTCAAAAGAACTGAAATATTTACGACCCTAAATTTTCATTTATTATTTTATTGTTTTTTGTCCCTATCAAAGAGTTCTGACAGGAGCTCAAGTGAACTGGGAGGGAGTGTTTAGCAAAGAGTGGGAGTAGCTGGGATGGATTAATTAAGGCAACAAACCCAAATGAAAGAGTTAAGCCTTTCATAACTGACCAAGATGGTATAGGCAATACTATACAACTGGAGAAAGTACCATTCTCCCATTTAGAACAGTGTATCAGTTGTGAATCAGATGGATGAGCACAAATGTCTCACCATAGAGAGAACCCTGAACAAAAAGGATCTTAAAGAGTGTCTGTGTGTGTGTGTGTGTGTGTTGGGCAGTGGGAAAGGCAGGAGCTTAATTAAAAACTAAGAGTGGAAAAGTACTGGGTACTGAGTTAAAGTGGACAAAGTTATCTTTTGCAGGTTTCTCTCCTCCTCATGGAAAAAAGGTCTTAGCAGAAGTATCTGAAGAAAACCTCTGCCCAAGGCATCTCATAGGTCCCAGAAATAAAGGTATCTTGACTAGTTGAGGAAGGTGTGTAAGAACCTGAGCTTCAGGGAATTAAAGAAGATTTGGGATTGTGTGTGGAGGGTACCTGCCAGGTAAAACTTTTGTAATTGCCTATCATAAGTTCTTAAAATTCACACATAGGTTGTGTTTAATAAGATTTATTGAGGTAGTATTGGTTTATAACATGTTGTAAGTTTTTGGTGTACTGCATTAGAGGTTCAATATTGGTACATACTACAAATCAGTCACCCCCAAATCCTAGTTTCATCCATCACCAATTAACCCCCCTTTACCATTTCACTCACCACCCAACCCCTCACCCTCCACCCTCCTGTCAATCTGTTCTCTGTTTATGATTTGATTTGTTTTGTTTTGTTCCTTTGTTTTACTCCTCCAGTCCTTTCATTTTTATTTTGTAGCTTCTAGGTAGGACACCCCAGTAAAGGGAGAGTAACCAAATATTTAGGCATTTCTTATTGTCAAGCCTGCTACTTTGTTTCTTCCCAGCTCATTTTGCGTTTATCATGCTATGTCCAATAGATGGATCTTTGACAGATAGATCAAAAGAGATGGGGATTTTATAATTCTAATATACAGAGGAAAATAACTTACTTTATACATCTGCTGTTCTTGTAATTACTCCATTTGTGGGCCATCCTCTCGTGTAACTACCCTGGTTCGCTCTTTATTGTCCTTAGACATGGGTACTGGAACATTTTCATATTACTCACCTTAACTGAGGTCAGTAATGATTTTATTTTTCTTAAGGATTTGGTTTGTGGTGATCCAGTATTGTACATTGTGTGATTTCCTCCTCCTCCTTGAAATCTTTCTCCTGAAGAAACCTCCATAGGCGTTTCAAGTTAAAATCCCAATATAATTATTAGACTGATGTATCATATTCATTAATGGTAAAGTGCAATATAAAAAAGGACAGTTCTCTTAATGGGGAAAAATGAAGTGCCAAGATCAGAAAAAATTATTTTAAAAAACTCCAGCAAGTAACAGTTGCTTTTATAGATATTAATTAGAAAACTATAATAATTAAAATGTAATGGTATTAGTATAGGCATAAACAACAAACTAATGAAATAACAAAGATCAGAAAGTATCTCAATACAAAAGAAATCTTGATGTATGAAAATTGCTATTTAAAAACATAATGGGTTTGGTACAGCTGACTACACATAACACAAAAAAATAAAATTAGTGCATCGTCTCACCAACTTTAATGTGAATCCAGGTCCATTAGATACTAGTTTTAAATATGAGAATAATGTAGGATATTTTTATGAACTATAGAACATTACTATATTTTTAAATCAAATGAAAAAAAGGCATATCATACAAGAAAAATACTAAGATTTTTAAGTAAACTAAAACTGAATTAAATTTAGTATATTCCAGTCAAGACATTTTATAAGACAGTGATAAGCAAGTCACAGTTTGGGGGAGATTGTCTCTAGTACACATGATCAACCATGGATTGATTTCAGAATATTTAGAAGATTCTTACATAAATTCTTATGTAAATAAATTCTTACATTTATTTCAGCAATAAAAGGTACCCCCAGTAGAAAAACGGATAAAAAATAAACTTAGGCAACATATAAATAAAGCAAAAAAAAAAAATCTTCAGAGACATACATACATTATAAATTTTGTGTTGTTAAAACATGTAAATATTATGTATGATGTACTTGTAGAAACTTTCAAAAAATACCTGGAAATGATAAATACCAATTTGAGAATTTTGGTTACATTGAGGAGAGTGACAGAAAAAGAACTGTTACCAGAATCTACATATTCAGTATTATCCATATCAAATGACAGTGGGACTTTTGGGAGAAATAGAATAATCCTGAAATTTATGGAATGACAAAAGACCCTGAATAACCAAAACATTTTGTAAATCATCTATTTGATAAGGGCTTAATATGTATAATATATAAAGGAGCACAAACTGATTAAAAAATGCTCTGAGTATTGAAGGGCATTTTTTGCAAAGACATATAAATGGTCAACAGGTATGAGTAAAGGGGTTTGATATAGCTAATGAAGCCAAAAATGCAAGTCAGAAATCACAGTATTACTTAAAATATATTGAAATGTTTTTTATCAAAAAGGCAAGAAATAACAAGTGTTGGTGAGAATGTGGAGGTGACCTTGTGCATTATTGGTAGGAATATAATTACTGTATCTACTGTGACAAAGAGTATGGAGCTTCCTCAAAAAAATGAAAAAGGAATACTATATTGAGCAATTGCACTTCTAGGTATTTAACCAAAGAATGAAAATACCAACACAAAAAGATATATGCGGCCCCATGTTCATGGCAGCATTTTTTATACCTGCTGATATGTAGAAGCAAACTAAATATCCATTCGTGGATGGAAGGATAAAGAAGATATGATATAAAGGCCTCCCTCATGGTTTAGGGGTTAGTCTTAGTGCTGCCACTGTGACAGCCTGAGTTTGATCCCCAGCCAGGGAGGTGACCCACATGGTGCAGCAGACCTCTCCTGTCTTGCCTACTGTTCCCCTCGATAGTATATTTCAGTAAATAATCCTGTTCTGCTCCCCACTCTGTCTCTGGTGAATTCTCTCATACCCCTCTCCTACACCTCTGACCTACACTCCAGTTCTTCTACTCAAAGAAAAAAAAAAAAAACAGAAAGAAAGAAAATGTGATACATGTATGCAACAAGATATTATTGATCCATGAAAAAAGGGAAATCTTGCCATTTATGACACCATGCATGGATTTTGAGGGTAGTATGTTAAATGAAGTTAAGTCAGTCAGAGAATTACAGTACTTTAAGTTTTCACTTAAATTTGGAATCTAAAAAGCAAAAACAAAAAAGACATTAATCCCACCTGAGCTCATGGATACAGAGAATAGACTGGTTAGTACCAAGTATATAAAGTACAAATTTCCATTGTGTGTGTGTGTGTGATATATATATATATATATCACATCTTCTCGGTCCACTTATCTGTTTGGGGCACTTAGTTTGTTTCCATAATTTAAAATACTACTCAACTGATCAAATGCATGCCATTTGTGGCCACGTGGATGGAGCTGGAAGGAATAATGCTAAGAGAAATAACTCAGAAGGAGAAAGAGAAATATGGAATGGTGTCACCAATATGTGGAATATTAAGTAACAGAACTAAGAGTCAGATAAAGACAAACTTGATCATTGACTACAGAATTGAAGCACCAAGAAGGGGAGGGGATGGAAGAGAAATAAGAACAAAGGGAGGGCAGGGCCTTCCTGGTGGTTCAGGAATTAAGTCTTAGCACTGTCAAGCTAATACTGGTGATTTGGTGGTGGGTGCACCAAATGGTAATAACTGATGAAGGTATCCAAATATGACCTCTATTAAAAAAAAGATAAACATTTCCCAAAAAAAGGACAGACTTCTAATTCCCTCCTCTTCCTCCCTCCTTTCTCCTCCGTTCCTGTCTTCCTGCAGTTATTTTTATTTATTTATTTAGTGCGAACACTTAACTCTCTTAGCAAATTTCAAGTTTATATGTGGAATCTAAAATAGTCAACCCCATAGTAGCAGAAAATAGCGGTTACCAGGAGTGATAAAAATAGAAAACAAATAAGTCAATGAGACTAATTAATAATACTCTATTTCATATTTGAAAGTATATTTTAAAAAATTTATCACAACAATGTAATAATTTTGCAACTTATGCAGGCGATAATGTTAACAAGGTACTTTATGTGGTATTATTCACAATAGCTACAGATATCTAATCATTATGTTATGCACCTAAAACTAATGTTAGGTTATATATGAATTATGAATGAAAAATGAAAAAGAAAAGAGGAAAGGTATCAGGGAGGGCTTCAGTGGAAGCCTTACTATTTTAAATAACTGAAATAGTCAAATACTAAGATTTGAAGAAGCTGTATGTTAGGTATAGATATTTTAATGTCATGCTAAAAAATAAAATTGAAATCATATAAAGATAGAGAATTTTATTTTAAAAGACAGCAATGAAAGCATTGAGGTATCATTTTTACTTAAGAAATGAGAAATAACCATTAAAAAAAAATAGGTAGCAGAGATGCTCACTTCTCATGAACTCCGTCGTGATTGTGAATTGGTAAAAACCTCCTGGAAATTAATGCATTAGTTCTGTGCCTCATACCTGTTGTCTGAATACTGTTTTTACCTCCATAACTCTGTTGTAAATAGAGATGTAGTCTAAGATATATGAATGACATGTATAATAAAACAGCAAAAAATACATAGATAAAAAATGCTGTTACGGTGTATCATAAACATGAACTTTTACATAGTTAATTTGGAAACATAAGAGTTTTGAAAATTAAAGTCATCAGTGACAGTTTGGCTTCAGAGGGTGAGTTACTGCATGCAAACAACCTAATTATTACAAATAAGAAAAGCTCCATTTTCAAAAATTACCTAAAATTATCTTGACTAGTTCAGATAGGTAGTATTAACTATTTTAAAGGTCATAATCTGACACAGTTTTATAATATAAGACCATAGTTATCAAACAGAGGAAATTAGATATCTAAATAATTTGGTAATACACTGAAAATAGGATGATTTAATTGCTTAGTAAAATTAAGTTGGCAAAATTGTGTGTAGTCTAGTTAAGAAGTAATTAAATTAGAACAAATAATCCATGTAGTATCTGTGAAGGAGATATATTAGTTAGAATGTAGCATGAGGAAAATAAGAGTTATCTATGTGAAAATGAATTTCAAGTATTAATAGTTATGTTAATGATGATTCAATAATAAACCATGTAAACACTGCAAAATGATTGCCTTGGTCAAACTACTTAACATATCATTACCTCATATTTTTACTGTTTCCTTCCTTTCATTTTTTTCCCCATGCTAAGAGTGCTTACCTTTCTTAGCAAATTTCATGTTTTTATGTGGAATCTAACAGAGTCAAATTCATAAGAACAGAGAGTAGTGGTTAGCAAAAGCTGGGGAGAAAAAAATGGGACAGGTTAGTGAAAGGGTGCATGTTTCAGTTAAAACTTACCTTTGAAGGATAAACTTACCTTTAAAAGTAGATTGATTGCATTTTCAAGTAATATGCTGAATAATTTCTTCTTCAACCTTCAGATATTCTTTTAGAAGTACCTATAAATTTAAAGCAATCGGCTTCATTATTAAGATGAAAAGTATAATGAGTATACTACCAAGCAATCAAAAAGTTTGGAAGCAAAGGGGAAAATAGGATAATATTCAAGGGAGTGGAGGATATGAAAGACTACTCAGAGGACAGGATGAACTGATTTAGGTGTAGAATATTAGTGGGAGATGAGTAGGTGTTCCATCTGAATATAGTCCAGGAAAGGATAATCTTGACTTTGGGAACAGTAGTTGCAAAGGTATGGGATAAAGTACCACCCTAAACATAGACCCCCACCTGATTCTGTATAGCTTTGTATGACTTAGTATGGCTTTAGTTAGAACAAGGAGAATAATGGATTATGATGAAGACTATGGGTGCTTTAGCAGTGGGCGAGCTATGGTGACCACACCTGAAGGATGAAATCCTATACTGTCAAAAAATTAACAAGATGTAAAACAGTGACAATAAGAAAGAAATATAAATGTAGTTTACATTTAAAAAATACAGAAAAAACAAGTCACAAAACACAAGGAGAATAACAGATTAGGTTAGTGTTCTTTAGGTTAAAATTCTCAATCATTTACTACTCTATATAAATTGAGCACATTATTGTATCTATCTTTCAAACTCTAAAATTGAGGCAAGGGTAGAGATGATCCTATAAAGTTACAAAAACTGAAACAGTTAATATATAGAGAGCTCTTAGCTAGATGCCTAGTGAACTGCCCCAAAACTAACATGCAGAAAGTCTTAAGAGCTGTTGCCACTGCCCTAACTATGAGAACAATCTAGATATACTACAAACTCAGTATTAAACACATCCAAACCCATTTAATGGAGTGAACTAAAAATCCTGACCATGATGAAAAGAGACCCCCAGCTGCTCTCTAGATTTAGAAACAACCAAAATGACTCTGCCATTGAGGGATTAAGGCATGAGCTAAACTTGATTAAACTTTCCACATCTGCATGAAACTTGAAATAGTGGTTTGGAATCCATAGGAACTCTGGCTACAGAATAAGGCTGTATCACTCCATCAACTACTTCCCATACAGCTCCTTTGTGAGTACAAATTTGAAGGCACAGATGGATGGAACTGCTTAAGGAAATCCTCAAAAGTTGAGGAGAAACTCATAGAACTTTGGCCTTCACTGAACACAAAGCAGTGGGGGAACAGGAGAACTGAGAAACCCCTTTGGGAAACACTGCAGATTTTACGAAGTGCAAGTACTAACTTGAGAAGCAGAGGTGCTGAGACATTCCCTGAGGCTCTGTGGGACTTTAGTTCATGTACTGCAGATGTTGTGTAATGTTGGGAAGGAAAGAACGGGAGATCAGGATGTTCAGTATACAAAGAGTAGGAATTACCCAGTGAAACGAGCTGTCAGCATGGTTACTAAGAAAAGGTGGAAAGCTGTCAACAAAATGAAACATTAACTCAAGTCTTCAGAAAGAAACTGTTTAATAATTGTTGTCTTTACTCAACAGAATATTATATAGCTATTAAATAGAATGCAATAGATTGATGTGTGCTGACCTGGAACAATTACATGACAAAATGTAAAGTAGGAAAAGTCTTGTTGAATATAGTGAAAATAGTTTATTTCCACGGGTGTGTGTGTGTGTGAGTGTGAATGAATGCCTGCATTTTTACGCTTTTATACACAACCAACCATACATTTGCACATAAAAAGACTAGCTCTAGCAATACATAGAACTGTTCATAGGTTTTGAAACTAATGATCAGACTATAAAACTTGAGAGTTAGGATGGAGAGACTTTTTGTTGTGTAAAAATTTTTTACTAACTAGGCTTTTTGTTCTAATCTTAAGAAGTCTAGTTTTTAACAAAATAAGACCTTGGCTAATTTCACTGTACTAACTTGGTAGAGGACTCACAGTATGAGCTTATTTAGGGTAGAGGTGATTGTTCATTTATCTTTTTTTTTCTTTATCCAGCATAATGCCTTGCCACCCAGCACTAGAAACTGTTGGATTTTCAATGAGGAGGAGGATGCTGGTAATGCTAAAGAGCAAAATTTCACTGATTAATTTAAAAATCAAAAATAAATAAGAATACTTAATATATGATATAGGAAATAAATTTGAACAAAAACTTGATGGAAGTATTTTCAGAGTTGAGACATGAGATAAAATCTCTGTAGTCAAGGATGATACCAAATGGAGAAGTAGAAAAGTGTCAACATGTGTTAGTGCAATGGAGTCTTTTGGGGGAAATAATGAGCTAGGGAAGGTAGATTGGAACCATAATGTAGGGTGAAGTGGTGGTGTCATTGATGGGTTTTGACAAGGTATACCTCAGATATAACAGTGCCTTAGGAACATTAATCGGATAAGAAGTTTTATCTTTGAAGCAAATTTTGAAGGCACTTCTTGTCATTATGATTTTATTTTTTCATGTTTCTCTTCACTGTCTGTCCTCCACCCCTCCTCATTTTCTTATTCCACTTGCTTTCTCCTTTCTTTTCGTGGACTTCTCCTTCTGCCTGGACCTCCTGCTTGCTCATAGAACAAGTATTCTCTCACTCTCCTGTTGAATGTTTCATTCCTCTTGTTTGCATGTGTTATTTTTTTTAGCCTCTGTCCACATGGACATGCAACTCTGATGGGAAACACTATGGTTCTTTCAGGGAGAAAAACACCCCCAGCCCTGAAGCAAACACACACACAAACAAACAAACAAAAAAAACAGTGTTTCTGTGTCACAAAGTTAATAGGTATAACCCTGAAAAGGCACTCACCCTACTTGAACTACAGTTTCTTATATTTGTAAAACAAGATAACCTTTTCCCTAGAATGCCCTTGTTACCCCCATTCAGTCCCCACCCTCCATTCACCTGATTAACACCTGCTCACCTTCCATATCTCAGCTTGGAGAACCTTCTCTGACCTCCGAGACCTGTGTTGCTCCTGCACAACCCTAAATGGTACCATTATTTTATTACACTGAGGTGCCATTGCTGCTTGTTTGCCTTCTCCAAGGGCTATAAATTTTGCTTAGTTTTATATGATATCTATTATAGTCATCTTTTACAGCCAGTACCTAGCTTAGTAGCTGAAATTTAGTAGCCTCTCAGTAAATATTTGTCAAGTAAGTGAATGAATAATGGGATATAAAAATATAGAAAGGCATTTCTTTATTGTTTCCATGAAAGTAAATTCTTCAGAACTTATTTCACATCTTTTTTTTTTTCCCTGTAATTGTGTGATTCTAAAGCATTGCGTCCCACCCCCTGGAAGATACTACATTATATTTGGAGCTGATTCATAATCAGGCTTGTAAAAGGCACTATTTGAATCAAATGGATCTTTCAGGGTTACTCTTTTGTTTTGATTTATTGTCCTCTGAAAATAAATCTGAAAAGGATTAGGGGAATATATTGAAGACACTGGTGTTAACACAGCAGTAATTAACAGAGTCCGTAAAGTGTTTAAAAAGATGACAACGTCACAGTGACTTGGTATTACGTGTCTTGCAGCTATTCCATGGCAGCTCTACATTTATACATTCTGATTATTCTAAGCTTCATTATGCAGGAAATAATTTAAAATGTACTAAGAAAAAGACTTAGGAATGTTGCTCCAGTAGAAAAACGCTCTTCTCCAGAAACTGGTAAGGAACACTCATTTTCGTGAGCTCTCTATGTAATTCTAAACTGTTCTTTCTTAGCTTTTTGGCTTCTGTAAAGTAAACTTTGCCCTCCTTGGGTTCCCAGTGTTGGTTCTTCATTTCCTGTGTGCTTTCCTGAAAAAGGCGCTACAGTTAAGCTCTTGAGAAGACCGACCCCATGTTGCCTAGGACGGTCATCCCTCAGAAGACTGAGGGGCTCCAACTTGAGCTTGCAGAAGCAAATAGGAGTCGTTTGCACTTCTTTTGCAAAGCTTCTTCGACTGTGAAATTGTTCTTCTGACAAGTTGCTTTGTCGCATGCTTGACATCCTTTTTCTTTTTTTAATGAGGGAGTGACTGCAAGATAATTTAATCTGAAATGCTGCCACCTACATAGCTAGAGATTAATTGGATACTGTCTGAAAAATTATTTGAGCACCTCAGAGACAGAATCTATGTAAACAGAAGGTGATATTAATAAAGTAGAGGCAAGCCACACCCCTTTCCTCTCTGGCTATTTGTCTGGATTGTGGGTATTCCAGTGCCCTTATTTTCTGTCTGCCCTTAAATCGGCTAAAATGATAATTGGCACTGACAGCAAACATGTATTTGCCACAATCAGCATGCCACCTAATGTTAACATAGTTAATAATTTAGTTACTTTTCACTTGGATGTTTATTTTAGCAGAAAGGAAACCAATTATTTAACCACAGTGGAATTTATTGAAAATGTTATTAATAAGATAAACTATGTAGTATTTTCAGCTTTGAAACATCCTTTCATAATCTACAAAGAGATTTATTTTATAATGTCTCTAGGGTAAGACTGTAACGTATAAAACACAGTAACTAGAATAGAAGAAAGACATGGGTTGGGGCATGGGGTGGACTTGCGTGGGTTGGGCATTGTGCATTGACCAAGGAAGTGACACGCTGTGAAATTCACACTATGAAGCTTGCATCCTTGAGTTGCTGTGTTCTCAGAAAGCAAAGGTATCGTCTAAAGGGATTGCTATGGCAGAGTCTCTGTAAAATAAGTTCTCATAAAATGAAAATATTATATGTAAGCTCCAAATCATAATCTTTATACATTTGTTTTATCTGTGTATATTTATGTCACTGGTTTTGCTGGGCAGACAAAGGCATAACATCCCTGTACCTTGGCAATCTTGAAGTTGAATTTTGCTAAATATCTACCCATTCATTATAACCTTTGGGTTGATCAGCAGACCTAAATATTTTCTTAATGTTCTAAAATAGAGCATTGTGAATTGGTGACTGTTGCATTTATCTATTTTATTAAGTTAGGAAAGCTTTAATTTATAGATTTCATTTAGTTATATCTGAATGACTGAAAACCCTATCACCACTATGGCCTGAATTCGATCCCCAGCCAGGGAGCTGACCCACATGCACAGCAGACCTCTCCTCTCTGACCTGCTGCTCCCGATAACAGTGTGTTTCAGTAAATCTGCCTGTTCTGCTCCCTAACCTGACTCTGGTGAATCCTCTCAGCCCTCACACCTCTGCCCTGTACCCCAGTACTTCTATGCAAGAAAGAAAAGAAGGAGAGGGGGAGTAGGGGAATGAAAGAGGGGAGGAAGGAAAGGATTAAAAAAAATAAATTAGTAAAGCTAGTCCTTTCCATTTCAGACAATATGCTGCCACCCATTTCTTCTCTCTAAACATGCAGTGATCTTATTCTGTCTTTTTCCTTCTCTTTTGATAAGAGATGAGGAATGGAAAAATATTTTTCCACCAAGGAAAAAGGTAATGTGTAAGTACTATTATACTTGGCCTCAGTGTTGGGAAACTTCAGGGCATGGCAGGGCTCTGGTGCCCTGGGGACTACCAGGGGCAAGCTCCCACCCAGCTCCCATTGCCACTGCCATGCCCAAACAGGGCACAGTTTGGGCTAATCTGATTATTTCAAGAGAAAAGCAGGTATCAATTGTTCATTTAAGATTTCCTGATTATAAAAGTTTGTCTCCCAAAGCACATGTCACTTGTGAGGTTTCCTACTTAGATTCTTGGCCTCAAATTCTCTCTAGCCCTGCATGGCAGCTGTTGTTAGTGAGTCCTCTTAATTCCTACCCAGAACTTGATTTCACTAATGTGAAATTGACAGCTTCCTCTCAAAGCTATGTAATTTGCTTCTCCACCTAATATTTTATTGTAGTTCATGACCTCTTCCTAGCACTTCTTGGTATATTATTTTCCAATTTTCAATGTTGTTAGGCAAGGTCTGTATTTTTTCTTCATAATCTTCTCAAAATTACCATTTCTTGACCATCTCCAACTAAGCATTTACCTAGACCTAACATCATGAACTTACTCCTAAAGTAATGAGATAACTTTTCTATTTTTCTCCATGCAAGCAGAGAAGTTTTGCATTCTCTCTGTCAGACATTGGGTGAAGTGCTTAGGACACAAAGCTGAATAAGTCACATTCTTTGACTTGCCACACTAATTCTCTTTCAGCTGTCACTTTTTGCACATACTCCTGTATGGTCATCAGGTTTATCATTCCCAGTTTCTGTATTGGTCATGCCCCACCTTCTAGCAGTATCTATAAATCCCTCTTGCTGCCAAATGCATTCTAAATGTGTTTGCTAAGAATTCAAGGCTTTGCTCAATGCTGCCTAGGAACTGTCCTTCACTCTGTCTTCGTCTGTCACTGTACCACTGAGATATGACAGTCATGAATCTTAGTTCCCAACCTGTTTCTTCTCCCAAAACTACTGCTCAATCCCATTTACCCCAATCTGCCTCCTGCTCCAGCCCCCAAACAATAAAAAACAACTTCATATTTTCTCACTATGGGAATTTGATCATGAAATGACTTAGAACAAGGTTTGGCAAACTTACCCTGTAATGGCCCAGAGAGTGACTATTTTAGACTTTCTCAGTCATATGTTATCTGCTGAACTTCTATAGTTGTGAGCACAGTACCAGAAGGTAAATATTGATGGTGTCACTAATATGTGGACTATAGTTAGACAAAAACAAACTTTAAAAATAAGCTATGAAAGCTGACAATAAAATGGAAGATCCAAGGTGGGGGAAGCATGGGACTGGGTGGGAAAAGGGAAGGGATAAGGACAAAGAGGGAAGAAAGCACAATGGACCACAGGGGTGGACTAAAGGTGATTTGTTGGTGATTGCACTAGGGTGGTAATATCTGATGAGGGCATCCAAAATTACCTCAATTAAAAATAAACAAAAATAAGTAAAATGAAATACTATGTAAAGGAAACAGTATGTACTAGTAAAACTATTTGCAAAACAGGTGACTGTTTACTATAGTTTACTGACTTCAGACTTAACACTACCATCCCTTAACTCTTCATTCCTATATCCCTGTATTTTCTGCAGTCTGATGCTTTCTCATCATCACCATCAGAAAAGAACTCTTTTTTTGATCTGCTCATCTCAGCTTTACTGCTGTCTACTGCAATAAAGTGGTTACATGTTTAACAAGATGACAGATTCCAGGTGACATGGTCAAATGTTTTTCTTTATATCACCTGTATTAATATTATTGAGTAGGAAGAACCATTTGTTCCATGTCACTGAAATTTCTGAGTTATAATTCCCAAGTTTTAGGTAGACTTTTTTGAGGAAACCAGAAAAAGCCAATGCAGGGTATACCAAGTTCTTGTTATATTTATGCTACTCTTTCTTTCAAATATGAAAGTCAAAAATTGAAAATCTTGATGCCAACCATATGGTGTATTTTGTAGTGTCAGTAAACTCAGAATGGATGTGAAAAAAAAGGCCCTGTTTTAAGACATTAAAATGTGAAAGAAAGAGAAAGCTGTGCCGTATGAATTTTGTGCATGATAGTTTGGGTAAAGAACATTCAGCATCCAAATCAAAATCTTGATAACCTTTATTCAACAACAGTAATATGAACCATAGTAAATTTAAAAATCTCAGTGAAAACAAATTTAAAAAAACAAAACTATTTAGGAAAGGGGCTAATTTTTAAAAATCATTGTACAGAACTTAGTTTAAGTCTTCATTCATGCAAATATCTAGACAAAGAGCCTCCATATATAATATTAACAAAAAGGATAACACGCCTAGGAAGAAATTCAATGAAAATTGTGTAGGATCAACATTAACAACTTCAAACCTCCACTCTTAGCATGAAAGAATGATTGAATATGTGGAATCAAGTAGCATATTTTTAGATAGGGAGATTTGGTATTATGAAAAGGCCAATTCTCCATAAATTAACTGTAACTATAGTGCATTCCCAGTCAAAATAACAAGACTGTTTTAAGAATGCTCACAGAGACTAAACAACTACTTAAGATAATATCAAATTTATCAATCATATCAGAATGTAAATCTTAATCTAGATAGGAAATATTCTTTCTTTTTAAAAACATCTGTACTGCTAAATATATAAAATCAAATCATGGAAAAAGGCTTGACAGAAAATTCTTTTCAAATATTAACTTGCCCATAAAAGGGAACTACAAGAGAAAATAGTCTTAAAACCCAGAGATCAATACAAATTACTCAATCCAAAATTAAGGAAGCACAGTTGAAGAAAGATGAATAAATAGACAGTAACCATATGGGAAAAAAAGACACTCAACCTCATTATGAATTAAAGAAATGCACATTGAAATGAGATTGTTTTTAATTTACCAGATTGGAAAGCATTTAAAAGTTTGATAATTCTCAGTACAATAAGAGTATTGGTAAGCTGGGTACTCTGTACCCTTTTGGTAAAAGTGTAAATTGCAAGAAGTCCCATAGTAAACAACCAGGTGAACCTTCAAAATGTGAAACACTCATACTCTCTGACCCCTCTTAAGAAGATTTCCTGATTATGTACTTGTAAAGGCACACAAGGTGCTGTTTAAATTATAGTGACCACACCTAAATGATCATTCATAGGAGTTTAGATCAATTGCACTTTGGTAAATCCCTATTGAAAAAGAACTAGATTGTTTTGCAGATTTTGATATAGGACAATTTTCAAACACACAGGGGATAATAAAAGCAAGATATTGACTGTATATTTCTCTTACCTAAGTTATTTTGCCCTTGATGTGAATAAAATAATGTAGAGCTCACATCTATATGGAATATAGAGAAACAAAACAAAGGGTAAGTCAAAGTCAAACCAGTAACACGCCTGAGTCTTCTGTCAGTAAAATTAGGGCTATCAGAAGGGGTGATGGAGGAGGGACAGCAGTGTAGGGGCTCAGTGGGTTATAATAGACTGTGGGTGCCTTGGCGATGGGAATAGTTAGTGCATACACCTGAAGAGCTGCGATCTTTAACTGAATTACATAAAGTACATTAAAACAATATTGGAGGGGCCTCCCTGGGGTGCAGTGGGTTGCTATGAAGCAAACCACAGCCACCACAGCATGAGTTCGATCCCTGCCGGCTGCTGCTCCCCTCAGCAGTGTATTTCAGTCAATCTGCCTGTTCTGTTCCCCACTCTGTCTCTGGTGGATCCTCTCATCACCTGCTACTCTGGCCTGTACCCCAGTGCTTGTATGCATAAATAAATAAATCTTTAGATAATATATTAGGGAAAGAGAGGGAGAGAGGGAGGTACAGAGAGAACTTGGAGAAATATTCTTAAATTGTTAAAAAATGTTTGACAATAAACACAAAAATTAGTCAGCTGTAAGTTTTTACGCTAACAATAACAGCAGCACATTTTTTCGGAAGAATTGGTGAGAAACTAGTAGCATCAATAGTTATAGTGTCTAACTTAGGAGAAAATGTGAGATTTGATATTAGCTATATTTAAATTTATACTTATTTGTATGTTTGGAGCTTTTTTGTATTTTATTTCTGTAATCCAAATCTGGTTGCAAATAGAGATTAGCAAGCTTCTCCTAGACATTTTGAAACTAGAGAGATGCAGAAAAAATTGTTGAAGCCTTTCTGAGTAAGACAAACCTTGATTAGCCTCATTCTAGTCTCTCATATATCACACATATTGCTGTAATGAATGCAATCTAAACATTTATATATTTACAGGATTACCTGCTTCATATCTGAGGATGGCAGGAATCACTGTTGAATTTGTTAAGGGAAATTTTTTTTTTTCTAGAACTAATTTCCTAGAAAATAATTTCTCTAACACACCTGGCCTCCCCAGTGTACCTCACTCTTTCCTCCCTGGTGTGGGAAAAGTGATTTAGGAGGAATATGAGTGGAAGAAGCTGGCACACAACTTAGCAGTGCTTTCTTTTCTCTACCTAGCTGCAGACAGTGGAGTCTACTGTTCTGGGCCATGCTATGAACTTGGGGATTAGTGGCTCTACACTGGGATAGGGGACCTGCCCCACCAGGGCTGCCAACCATAAGATTCATGAAGTGAACCTCACTCTGCCCATTCTCCAAGCCACCTTTGACTAGACCCTCAATTGCTGACTCTTTGGTCTTACTGCTCATTTGTGCAAAACTCATCTGAGAAGACAGATGATGTTTATTGAGTCTCCTCAAAATTCCATTTTTGTACTTTTAGGAACTGTAAAAATTCTAAGAACATATCATCATGAGCCTCTGGGTTTATAGGTGAAGAACATTGCACAAATTGAGACAGTAGCTGAACTGAAATGAAATCACAGATTTTGCAAGGAAAAACTTATTAAGAACAACATAGTCTTTGTGATTGTGGTTATTTTAATGTGATAAAATATTAGGAATATTTGATTGATGCAGATATACATTGCTGATATGCTAGTCATATGGATTTCATGCAAGCAGACCAATAAATTTTCTCAGTAAGAAATACAGGATCCACCTGGGTGAACCCCACTTAATATCTGCAAACGTTTTGTTGCTGAACTAGAGGCTACAAGCAAGGCTTTGCTTGACAGGTTGTTGCCTTTATTCACAACCTATCAGATGAGTTTAAAAAAACAATCCTATCCATCCTGTACTAAAAATATCTCCACTAAATTAATCTCTGTGGGAAGTTGTTCTTATCACATATTTATTTATAAGATGGAAGTTTATTTATAGGTGAAGTCTCTTGAAACTTTGCTTTAAAAAATATAGCTGTAAAAATTCTTCGGACAGACTGCCGAACACACAGTAGGGATTTCAAAAGCAGTAAACTTAATAAAAGCGAAAGTTTTCTATTTGGTTAGTTGGTTCTCACTGAGCAGAAAATGAAAATCCTTGACTTGCTTTATGGTTTAAACCTGTAACTGTATCTAAAGAGGAATAGGAATCAAACCCTGGGCGTATTTATACTTAGCTGAAATTAACTGATCTAGGTACTTCTGTTTAATGGTATCCAATGAGATTCTTAAATACAAATCATATATTAATGATAAAATCAATAGTTCAGTCTGGTTGAATCTAACCTGTGTTCCCCAAAAATAGACACTTAACAATATTGAGCATGTATGTATGGGTATTCACGTGTTTGATACCCAAGCAAGTTACCAAATACATTTGTGTAGTTCAGATTTTTATTCCAGCTCCTTCTCCCGAGGGAAACCCTTCCTTCAAAATAGATGAAAAATTTATCTGTGTTCTTATACTCCCTGGGTCATCTTTTTAAATCATCTTGGATGAAAGCCCTCTGACAATATTCCATGTTGCATTTCCATGTCTTTCTAGACTGCAGTGGTCATTTCTTCATATCATAGATTTTATTTTAATGGAAAACAAAAATCCTCACTGTTTCTGCTTGCAGTCAGGTTCAAGTATGGAAATTACTTTGTGTTTTGTTTCTGAATCTGTCTCTTGCTGTGATACTCACAAAAGGAATGCATCAGTGTCCTTGGAATTAAATTATTTGGAATCCATGCATATCTTTGGCTTTCTTTTCATTAAGTCATCAACTGTGGGGCAAAGGTCATGGCCAAGTGAGAAGTCCAAGAAACAGGCAGGCAGGTGAACTTCTAGTCCTTTCTCCCCTCCTGCTAATTAACCTTTTTTGGCTGGCATCCCTCCTTCCCATTCACATGCACATTCAGCTGACTTTTCTGTGAACCCCTTTAAGTCCATCCTCTCAAAATCCTTCTGCTTACAGATCCCTACTCTTCTGAGATGACATCTCTGCTCTGTGGTCATTGTAGGATGTGAGGTGGGGCGTTGCAGTCACAGACTACTTAGACTCAGCTTCATATTCCTTGGGTATAAAATAGTTATAACTGCCATTGTAGAATATTAAAGAAGGAACAAACAAATCTTTATAAGTTCATAGCACATATAAGCTAAAGATATTAGCTATGATTATTATAATTGCTGCTGTAGTACTTATTGTTCATTCCTTCACAGTAGTCTTAGACATCATTGCTTCTCACTAAAGGCAATCATACTTTCTTACAGAGTTTATTTCTTATCCATTTCTTCCTATTTTATCGATCTACAGAGTAACCAGGATTATGAGGACAAGCAGCCAGAATGTATATATGCTGTCTGGGAGAGGAGAGGTCAGGGGGGCCAAGGACTCTCCAGCAGTATTCCCTGTTAACTGACCCAACCTATGTCTGTGCATTGTCAGAACCTAATGACGTTCACCTTCCATGCAATCTCTAGAACACCTTTAACATTCCTTATTTCCTGATGTTTCTCTGCATTTCATTTTTTCCTGGACTTATAAATAAATCTCCAAGTAACATGAAAATGGCCAGATTAATGGTGCTATCTGAAGGTAGGCTGCCAGCAACCAACCTTCCATGGACAGATAATATTTTACATGGTAGAATTCTGAGCCTTGGAGTGACTGAATCAATGACCTCTATTCATATTATAGACCTTCCCTACTTGTAGTTTATCTTTCTAAGCCGTAGTTTCTTCATTTTTCAAGCATACATTATGATATCCAGATAATATTATGAGGATATCATAATTATGGTCTCAAGTTTTTAATTTAGTTTTTTAAACTTCTGCCATCAGATCCCTGTTTTGATGAATCATAGATGTTCTCTGCTGAAGAGAAACTGCTGTTAAATCCATTCTGTCTCACCATTGCTTTTGAAAATCTTGCTTTTCCCAGACAGTCCTCTTATCTATATTTGTATACAAGACAGTAAACTAGACTTCATGTGTTTAGTGAGGAGTATTCTGGTTGGGGTGTATGCTAAAATAACCATTAGTCCCAGAAACTACAGCTGCATTAAAGTTTCCAAGTATGGTCTGTTGAAAACAGTAGTCAGAATCATGTTATAGTCAGAATCATGTTAAATTTCAAGAAAAATGATCCCCACAAAATTTGAAGTAGTGGTAAACCATTTGTTTATTATTTTAAAGATTTATTTTTATTTATTTATGCATATAAGAGCTGGGATGTAGGCCAGAGTTGCAGGGGTTGAGAGGATCCACCAGAGGCAGAGTGGGGAGCAGAATAGGGAGATTTACTGAAATAAACTGCTGAGGGGAGCAGTGGGAGAGACAGGAGAGGTCTGCTGTGCCATGTGGGTTAGCTCCCTGGCCAGGGATCGAACTCTTACCTGTAGTAGCTGCTGATAGCTTCATAGGGCTGAGACTTAACCCCTTACACTACCAGGGAGACCCCGGTAACCCTTTTAGAAGGAGAATCAAAAGGAGTATCCCCGTGGTCATACAAGTTATACTTTTTTCTATGTTCCCTAGGAATTATAACTTATTAAAATCATTTGGAAACGTATTAAAATCATTTGGGACTAATTGGCTTTGGAAAAATCGATAAAGCATAAAACACCAAAAGTGAATCTCTATAAATCCCCCAGACCTCCATTGTTCTTGAAAGACAGTAAGTTTCAGATAAAGAAGATCTGAGAATAATACCTTGATCTACTCCTACCCCATGCAAATGGAAGTGAAGCAGTTTCTTATGGAATAGCAATAAAGGCAGCTATAGATGGACAGTACAACACCAGAGACCAAGTATCAGGGAGCCCTCTGTCACACTGAGGATGGACTTTACGTGTCAATTTGTGCTTCTTGCAAGGTCTTCCTGGCTTGCTCACAAACTAATTCCTCAACACTTCACTTGGATGGGGTAGAAGAAGATCACAGTTTTGTTCTTGGGTCTCCCTTTCTTCTCTGGAAGTTACTGTCTTTAAAGAATAATGTTATCTGGGGGGTTTATGGAGACTCACTCTTTGTGTTTTTGTCCTTTCCCCTGAGGTGACAGGAAAGAAGTCAAATGACCGTAGATGACTTGAGCTCACTGATAGTGATTGCCTAGCAAGGAGTGAGGCCATTGACAATACTCCAAGAAAATCCAGAGGACAAACTGGGTGTGGGTGATAGGCAAATTAATCAAACGACTGGAACAGTAGACGCAGAAGCCAGTCAGAATGGATGAGCTATGGTGCTGGAGCAGGAACCCCACCATACAATTCATTCCATATCCAGTGGCAACGTTGTACAGTGTCTTAGGATATGACCCAGGCCTGTCTGCACAGCCAGGAAACAGCTGGGATGCTCCGGTGAGAAGCTATGTAACTGATGATGTGCATACGTCTTAATCATTTACTGACTGCTATGAACCAGCAGGGCTGGAAATGGAGCAACAGTGACATCCCAGTGATGGAAACTGATAGTCAGTCATGGGCATTGAGCATTGTGGATCAGGAAAATTATGTATTTTCTTCAGCCTTTCATTATTCATATGTAAGACATTTGCCTGGTAGAACTAAGTCTTGCAGGTACCAAGTTTTTGCTATAAACAATAACAATTCTATTTGTAAAGATGTGATTTAGAGTTTTTTTTTGAAAGACCTAGCATATTAAATGATTATTCATTTCATCCACTATTGTCTTATGTAGTGACTCTATTATTAAAGTTACCTTAATAAGTTTAAAAATAGATAACAATAAGTAGTTGAGTACATGGAAATTAAATATATTTAAATAAAATTAATTTTCTACTGACTGAATCTTACATCTCTTTTATGATTCCAAATTTTCTGAATACCACTTGAACCCATGAATTACCAAAACTTTGTTTTATTTTTTTAAAGATGGATTTATTTATGCATACAAGTAATGGGGTACAGGCCAGAAGTGTTGGGATTCCACTAGAGACAGAGTGGGGAGCAGAACAGGCAGACGACTGAAATACACTGCTGAGGGGAGCAGCAGGCGAGGCAGGAGAGGTCTGCTGCGCCATATGGGTCACCTCCCCAGCTTCCGGCAGGGATTGAACACATGCTATAGTGGCTGCAGTTTGCTTCATAGTGCATTACTTAACCCATCGTGCCACCAGGGAGGCCCCAACTTTGTTTTATTAATAAACAAAACAGGGAACCTGTATAGACTTTGTGAGAGTTTATAAGACTTTTGTCTCTGACTGATTAATAAATTATTGATCAATGCTTTCATGGATATCACATTAAAATCACAAGTTGAATATCAATAACTGAAAGGCAGATATCTGGCAAAGTCTGCCTTAGTTATTTTTAAGTATTGCATGATAAAATATATCTTTTCTCTCTTGTCCTGTTGGAGAGCAGATGACTACCAAAACTCTAATAAAAGTTTCAGCTTCTAGGCATTTAAAGCTACTGTGCACTTCCACCTTTCATACCTTTGATCTGTTCGTCCTCCATAGTATTTTATACCTATTTTCATTTATCTGACAGTCTCTCATACATAGAATAAATGTAAACATACTTGATTCAAGATTGTAAGTGTAAATATAGTAAATATACACATCCCTGAATTTAAGAATTTCTACCTTTATCATCTCTTCATTAGCTAAGAAGGTAGCAGGCTCTTAAGGACTTTTTTAAGTAAATTTCAAACATCTGGGGTGGGATCTTCTAGTCTTACAAAGTGGAAGTCCACTTTGGAATGTCTAGAAACAAATTGTGAATCTCTCCAACTTGCTATGTTACCTCTGGTGAGCCCATGATGCAGATAGGATTTGACTTTTGGATTTAGGAGATCTTATAATTTTAAGGAGGGAACCTGTAAAGGACATTTGTTGTTCAGACTTAGCAAGCATTTCTAGTAGGAAGATCACGGTTGGCCTTTCAGTAAAGATGCTATTCAAAATTAGGTTTAAAAGATAAACATTTTAGGCAGAGGGTGGAGTTACACAGGACCTTCTGAGTTACTCAGAACTCAGTAAACATAAATTGGATCTTACCATGTATTTGGCAAAGTAAACAGTGTTGAGGTATGCCAGCCTATCACCAAGAGATTTCAATGACATGGAGGGTAGACGTTAAACTCCTAAAGCTAGATTGGAACCTCATTTTGCAGGCTCCAGGAAAGATTGTTTTTTAAAGAAAATAATGAATAGCGTTGCCTCCCATCCATGTGATCTTGAACTCTGCCATCACCACCATCATCAAGAACGTCTGTCCCCTTCCCTTAAAAAGACCAGAGAGACTATTGCCACTGACTGACCAATGGATAAAGCAGAAATAGCTTCCAAAGCTAAGTCAGAAAAAATAACTTGCTTCTGTACTCAGTTCTTGAAATGCTCATGCTAGGATCCAAGATACTAAGTGCAGAAGCCCCAGAGCAGGCTAAGAAGCCCATATGGAGAGGAACCAAGGCCCCTGTCCCTCAGCCCCAGGTGCGCTCACAGCTGGCAGGCAGCAACCAACTTGCTAGACCGTGAATGAACCACTTTGAAAGTCAATCCTCAGGTCCTCAGCAGAACTGGGCCTGCTAATGCCTGTTGGAACAGAAATGAACTGTCCCCACTGAGCTCTGCTCAAACTGCAGACAAATGAACAAAATAATAATATGTTGCTATTTTTTAATGAATTCATATTAAAGTGGAATTTAAGCTTAACTAGTGTTAGCATAGTTGATTACACTAATTATCAATAGAGTAATCACACTAATTATCAATAGATTAATCACCTGTAGCTTAGAGTCAGTATTTCTATATAATTTCTGTAATACAACTTCTGATTATATAACATTTTTACAAGTAATGACTTATATTAAAATTGACAACAGTAATAAATTATAGTTTAATAATTATTAAAGACAGTTGTGTAGCAAGCAGTTCTTGCAGAAGACTTTTGAACTCTCGACTTTGATTGCTTCAGCTGTAAAATCAGGATTGTGCCAGTACTTTTAATGTTGTGAGACATAAATGGAATTAACATATAGAAGAGTGCCTGAGACGTAGTAAGTACTCAGTAATTTGTGATGATGATGGTGATGGTGACATTTAATGATACTGATGAGGGGATTGAAAATATAAAGATATAGGGGATATATGCTTAACTGTATTATATTTTCAGTGAAATGTTTGTAGACCTGTTTATATGCATAGACAGAAATTCACTGAATTCAGGAAAGTGGTCTCATTTCTTTTTGCATGTGAAGCATAGCTATGCTTATTGGATTGTTGAAGAACAAACAATAGAGTGAAAAAAATTCTATTTGGGGTTTCCAGAGTTTAGTGTATGAAGGAGATAGCCTATAATTTATATAAAAGTCCCTGAAAAATGTAAGTTTTGTGCAGACGAGGAAAGCGAAGATTTATATGATAATTGAAGATACAATTGGAGAAAATCTCCACAGTATATAACTGATAAGAATACAAGGCAGAACACAGCAATTAATTCAAGCACAATGCTAGGGTGCCTGAGGCTGAAAATAATAATTCTGACTGGGAAGACAGAGGAAGAGTTCACAGAGAAGGTGATACTAGACAAGCTTTAAATCTTGAAGAGTCATTGGAAATGACTATTAATTATATTCAAATCTATTTTCCAAAGAAAAAAATTAGATCAGCTCTTCCCAAGTTAGTATTCAGAGAAAAATGAGAGGTGAAGCTACACATTTTCTGTTTAAGAGTAGTTGATAGTTGCATGCGGAAGGGCAATTATGACGTTGGGCTATTCTGTACAATGAAAAGGAATCTCAAGTCATATTTTCTGAAATCTGGGTAAATTATCATAAATGTCAGAAATCCTCATTAAAATAGAAATTAGATTTAAGCACCAAATATGAACAAATCACTTATTTGAGTTTATAACACTAGCTTGGTTTTAGCCATGCTTTCATTGTATTTATTTTTATCATTTGCCATTTTAGACTTGTAATATTCTTTCCAATCTAAGGTCTAGGGTAAAAGCGAGTGTACATCTGTGGTCTTATTCTCTTCCTCAACTCATTGAAGATGGGTTTGAGTCCTTATAATTCTACTTCAAATATAATCAAATATAACCTTTTCTGAATAATTCCAGAGGACATGTGAAAAGGACTACGCTTACAAAAGATCTAAAATACTTTATATATTGGTGCTTATTTCTAGACCAGGGATCCTCTTATGAATAAAGGCAACAAGAATTGTGTTAATCATCCTCTATAGTCATCTGTCTCCTGTGCCCACCTTTGTTCAAAACATACTTACTGAGGCTGTAATATCTGCCAGCACAGTGTAAATGTAGGGGGATGTAGGGAATGTAACACTTGACGAGCTCAACAGTGCCTGTTTTATTTTGGTGCTCTTAAATTTGATGTGAATTAAAGAGGGCTGCTTGTTTATAATTCAAATTTCTAGACCTCATCACAGCTCTACAAAATTACAACCTCATTTTGAGGCTAATAAGCACCATTAGGCAATTCTGACGTAGGAGATCCAGAAACTTAGTGCTCTTACTCTAAGCCTGCAAGTGTGCCCTTGCCCTTTCCTAATAGAATCAGCTCAAACCTACCTCTTACCTATGTACTACCCTTGCTAATCTGCCTCACTGGAGTTCTTCCTGTGAACTTAGTTATCAGTTCCACAGATAACCCTTTCTTCCTCTCAATCATAGTACCGAAGGACTTATAAACCCATAGGGCAAATTAATCCTTCTCTATGTACTTGAATTGGCTCTTTTATTTATCTCAAGATATTTTCTTTCTGTTTGTAGATCTTTAATATCTGCATTGTAAGCTCATTAAACATGCATGAAAATGTATGATACATCTATAATCATCCCTCAAACTTAATATATTGCTTTTGACATAGTGGTTCATCCAAATAGAATTGTTAATTGAACCATGACTCCAGTATCAGCTCTGCTCTAATTCTAACTCTGTGACTGTTTATGTTGACATGAGGTAATTCACTCAGTCTCCTTCAGCTTTGGCTTTTCCATCTATAAAACTTTACTGTTGAGGGTCCTTTTAACTCTATATTGTGAGATGCTGACTTGGAAAATTAAAATATAAATCGCCTTTGAATGAATTGTAAGTAGGGGAGAAGACTAGAAGACAAAAGATTCCAAGTGAATATGATTGGTAAACAGTTAAAGAAGTATGTCTTCATGTTGTTTAAAATGTCCATAGACTTAGAAATATCTTGACTCAGATAGTATATAGTGATAAGTAATTTGTCTTTGTAGTTCCAATCAAGTTCTTAAAAATGGAGCTACAATTTTACTTTCTTGATTTTACCAAACCAATCCATTCGGTGTACAGGGGAAGAATAAACATAGTTGACTAATATTACTTCTTGAGAAATATTATTTCATTTTAACCTCTCTTCTTGCATATGACATAGCAAGAAAAAATTTTTACTCTTGAGTAATTACACATTATGCTTTCACAGTGTAGATATTATAATAAATTCCATCCATGGGAATACTTACTTATATGCTGGTTTCATTCATATAATGTTCTAGGAAATTAACCTAGAACTTCTATCCAATACCAATACTGTTGACTCTAGAAAAATCTGAGAATACTGGGTTGTCAGAAAAGTCATGACTTAACTTTTGCATTTTTCAAGCAAAATGCATGTTTCATGACTTCCAACAACCCAATAACATACATGCAAATGTTTCATTTATGTGCAGCTGAAACTATTTTCCATGTGATTTCCAAACTCGATCTTAGCCAAAAGGGCCAAGAAGCAATGCATATGATTTCCTAATGAGACCCACATAGCTCTGGGATCATCAGATATCATGCCTATTTATATAGAAATACTGGTAGCTATAGCTAGTAGGTAGAAACAGTTATTTTAAGAATGGCATGGGTTTGGGCTTACTTTATGCTGTTGTGATAATTATGAGAAAGAACATTAAGTATTTTTCACATATTTTGCACTAATTGCGGGCATAAAAATATAGCCTGTGCCTTTCTGACCACAACTGCTTAGGAATTATTTGTGGTGATGAGTTTCATTTGTTTAGTTAGTAATTGAAAATTACTTATTCTGTCAAAGTTGTTTACTCTATGTAAGAATTCTGAACTGCTAAAGAAGTACCTGTTTTCACTGAGGTGGACCCCTCAAAATACATCCTACTCTCAGATTGTTAGTAGAAGTCAAACAAGGTAACTATTTTCCTTACAAAATACTCCTTTCGAAAAGAACTTGTGTAATAACTTCAGGCCATACATCATAAGCAATCAGCTGGGCACTTCTGCAAATTTTCTTATTAGAAAAAAGATTCAGGTCTTTCTTCTTCCTCTGGGTGCTGAGGCATGAAAATATTGCTGCCACATTATAACCATGATGGAAAAGCTAATGACACAGTCAAAAGTTGGGGAGAACCTGGCTCTTGAGTGCCATCATTAGATTGGAAAGTTCCAGAACCCACGCTAATCTCCTTAACTCTTGTAATGTGAAATAATAAATTTAAGCTAGTCTGAGTCTTGTTTTTGTTGGGTTTTTTTCTTACCTACAGCTGAAAACCTCCCAGCAATACAGAATGGATAGTGAAAGTTTAGGGGTGAGGCAGAGTAGTCCAGAAAAATAAGATGAAACTGAAGCAACAAAATAGAAATAGAATATTAAAGAAATAGCACATCTGTACATAAGAAATAGGATAAAATATCCAAGGGTTGATCAAGAAAAGGACCAGAAACAAAGAATTGAACAATACTGATCAAGGAAGAATATTAAATGGTATGTGATGCTTTTGCATTCCAATGCAAAAATATTTTAGAGAGGATAGGTCAAATTGATTACATATAATTTTACTTTATTAGCAGTTATGGAGACTGGCTAGAATCATGAATGTTATGCTTTCTAGTACTATCAGAAAGACCTTTCAAAAATTAATTACACACAAATAAATCTTAGGCTGTTATCTTCTAGAGTGTTTAAGGCCAAGGCATTGTAAAAGTGAGACTTATAAATTATTGGTGTAGTTTTGTTATTCTGTAACTGAGAGAAAAATGTTCATTTTCTTCTGTGACGTTAAGTATTACAAATGATTAAAAAATGAAACTGTCAAGTCTGATTTCTGTGGTTATTTTTCTCCTTAAAAATAAATTTCCAAACACATTAGAGGTGTCTATTCATTGCACTTTTGTATTTACTTTGCTAAATTATTTCAACTGTCTTAAAAATAAATTAGTTTTAGTTTGGGAGTTGGACCAAATTTTATTGGAAGAACAGTTTAGAGAATTTTTGCCTGGCATATAACAAATTTAATTTTCATCCTGATTAAGTTAATTCTATGAAGTGCAGATTGATACTTAGTGTCAAATTTACTTCTTGATTTGAATGAAGCATGTTTCATGGGAAATTAAGAGGAAAAGAACAAAAGTGAAACCCTACCGTTGCCAAATCAAGAAAGCAAAACAAACTTTTTGTAAGATAATTGAAATTGTAATGGATGAATACTTTAATTTTTGTCACAAGTACGTTTTAAATTAACTTAGAGAGAACTATTATAGGAATATTAATTTGATATGTTATATGCACTGACTGAAAGGTTAAGACTAAAAGAAGATGGAAATACTTGTTCTCAAGGAGGATTTTGGACTAGGATAATGGCAAGAATCCGTGTGAGAAATGAAGTGATTTAGTGAGGTGAGCAGGAGAGCAATTAAGAAAGAAAAGGATTTCACAAAAAGGGTACCCCCTAGGGGGATAAAATTTTGTTTGTCTCTGAGGTAAAAATGGGATGGATATCCATGTCTGGATATTTAAGTTGCCCATAGAATTCAGGGACAGAAGTCAAGTGAGAGCTCAAAGACCTACAGCAGCCACCTGAATTCTGGTGATCGATTCTGTGCAACATATTTTGCCACATGAGTGCCTCCCCTGGTGTATTAGCACTAAGCTAGTTTCTAAACTAGGCGATCTCAAGGGAAAATGACTAAAAGTGAAGGCACTCGAAGCAGCAGAGGACTGTCGTGGTCAGTGCCAAGATACCCCTGCCTTTTGTTCGCTTCCGCAGCATATGACAAGAACTTTGAAGCTTTGATTTTTGGTTGTTGCTTTCAGTTTTTCCCTGTTTCTTGCTCTGAAATTATTTTACTTTAATTTTTTTTTGTTCAAGTAACATTGCATTGTATAAGTTCAGATGCGCATCTGGATACTGTTTCTCTTTGGAAGTTTAGTGTTGTGCTTGTCTGTGTGGGTAGGGGGGTGGGGGGGTCTGTCTCTCTATTTCTCCCCTCCCCCTTTAATCCTATCCCTTTACTAATGCATGCCTTTCCTGTTGCCCTGGGTTTCTTGAAGGTGTAGCCAGTTCTTTAAGGTGCCTTACTTTAGGTTAGGTTTCAGTATTGCGGGTCGTGTGGGTCCACAGCTTAATCCCTCTTCCTGAGAATTTATTACAATCAAGACCCTTATTTGAACAGGTGGTTCAGAGTATGTGTGTTCTCTGCTGGCCTAAGAGCCTGACTGTCAGCTCCCCTTCACTCTTAGCCCTGATGATTTCTCTCATGTTGTTTGGAAGTGAGCCCTGCCTCTGAGAGGTGCCCATTCTCATGTGCCGTGATAGGTGGTTTTATACAGATAGGTGTTTTAGGTTTAAAAGGACTTTAGATTTTAGGCTATATGTCTGATGTCAGAAATCTAGATTTTGCAAGTTAGTCTACTACAAATTGATTTTCCAATGTTATATTTTAGGTGATTTTATGGCTATTGTAAAAATGTTGAAAATACCGAAAAAGGGATGATATTATTAGTCTTTTGGCGTTTTAATCTGATTCCTCTTGAGGGGTGAGGGGGACAGAGCAAATGATCTTGATTAAACTGCTTAAGTATGTCTATTTTATTTTATTTTTGTTTTTCACAGTAGCATTTTTATATATAAATTGATGCTGTTTTTACCCTATATTCTATAAATTTTATATATTCTAACACTTGGAGATAGAGAATTTTCTTTAGATCAGATACACAAATCTTTAAAATTCTCTTTTAGGACATTCTCCCTTGTTTGATATATTAATTATCTAATCCAGACAAAGTTGTTCATTGAACAAGTACCCATGGCAGTGGGCAGACGCTGTGCCAGGCACTGGAGATTCATTTGTTAACCAACCTCCTGCTCTCATAGCACTTAATTCCTTTGGAGTAAGCACATTTATTTACCTGTTTCAATTAGAGTTTGTTTTGCAAATGAATATTGCTTGAAATTGTTTCTTGAAGTGCAATTTCTGAGGTGCTTGTTTTTTAAATCAGACTTTATTTTTCATAAAATTTTAGGTCCATAGAAAAATGGAGGGAAAAGTACAGAGTCCCCTCTGCCCAAACCCTACCACAAACACTACTTACACCCCCTACCAGAGCATTCATTTCCTTTGTTACAATCAGTGGCCCTACCTTGACAGTTCATCATCACCCAGAGACCATACTTTACACTAACATTTACTCTTGGGGTTAAACAGTCTGTGGCTTTTGACAAATATTTGATTTATCATCACATATGTATTATCGAGAATATATGCACTGCTGTAAAATTCCTCTGTGTTCTGCCTATTGGTCCTTCTATCTTCCCTAACCCCTGACAACTTTGAATTTATTTTTACTGTCTCTATAGCTTTACTGTTTCAAGGATATCATATAGTTGAATTCATACAGTATATGAAGATTCCATATAATGTCAGTCAGTAATGCTATAAATGTTCAAGTTTCTGTGTGACCCAAATTTTCAACTGGTTTGGATAAATACCAGATAGTAAGATTGGTGGATCTCATGGTAAGAGTACAATTACTTTTTGAGAGCTGCTGGACTGTCTTCCAAAGTGACTACTATTTTGCATTCCCACCAACAATTAATGAGAATCGTTCCTATGCCTACACTTCTCATTTGTATTTGGTGTTGTCAGAGTTTTCTGCTTGGCCTATTCTAATAGAATTGTATCTTACTTAAATTTATAACTCCCTAACCACATAGGATGCTGAGGATATTTTCATATGCTTTTTGCCATCTGTATCATATTTGATGAGGGGTTCGTTCATTTTTTTTTGCTTTTTTTTTAAATTGCTTTGTTCATTTATTGCTGCATGTAAGAGTTGTTTATATACTTTTATAAAAACCCTTTATTAAAAGTGTCTTCAGCCAATATTTTCTCATAGTTATGTTCTTTCTCTTTAGTCTTTTAGAGAGCACAGTTTTTAATTTTCATGAAGTTCATCTTATCAATTATTTATTTTATATATCAGACCATTCATATTATATCTCAAAAATAATGCCGTAAATGGGGCCTCCCTGTTGGTGCAAGCGGTTACGTCACAGCACTGTGAAGTTGTCTGCAGCCACTGAAGCGTGAATTGGATCCCCAGTCAGTGAGCTAACACACATGATGCAGCAGACCTCACCTGTCTCACCCACCACTCCCCTCATCAGTGTATTTCAGTCAGTCCTCCTGTTCTGCTCTCCACTGTCTCTGGTGAATCCTCTCACCCCCACATCTCTGGCCTATATCCCAGTTCTTGTATACATAAATAAATAAATCTTTTTAAAAATTATGCCATACCCAAGGTCATCTAGGGTTCCTCCTAGTTTCATGTTTTACATTTAGGTCAACAATATATTTTGAGTTTGTGGGGGGTATAAAGTCTGTTTTTACATTTACTTTTGTGCACATGGGTTTCCAATTATTCATCATTACTTGTTGAAAAGAATATTTTTGCTCTTTTTTACCACTTTTACTTTTTGGTCAAAGATCAGTTTACTAGATAGGGGTCTATTTCTGGGATTTTATTGTTACATTGATCTGTTATTCTTCCTGCAACACCACACTTCCTTGATCACTGTAGTTTTCTATTAAGTTTTCAGTCAGGTACTTTCAGTTCTTCAACTTTGTTCTACCCTGTCAGTGTTCAGTTGGCTATTCTGGGTCTTTTGCCTCTTTATGTGTGATCTTTAGAATCAATTTGTTAATGTTTATAACATTCCTTTCTGAGATTTTGATTGTAATTGCACTAAATCTATCAATCAAGTTGGGAAGAAGTGGCATGATAGCATTGGTTCTGTCTATGGATATAAAGTATCTATTAACTTAGTTCTTCAATTTTGTTCATCCAGAGATTTGTTGTATTACTCCTCATGTACATATCATATTTCTTTGGGTAAATTTATACCTAATAATTTCATTTTAGGTGGTAATATAATGTATTGCATTTTTCCTTTCAAATTCCACTTATTTATTACCAGTAAATGGGAAAGCAGTTGACTTCTGTATATTAACCTTGACTCCTACACCCCTCCTATAGTTGCGTATTAGTTGGAAACTTTTTAATTATTCTTTTGGATTATCTGTGTCAACAACATGTCATAGGTTTTTTTAAAAGGCAGCTTTACTTCTTTCCCAGTCTGTATACTTTTTACTTTCTTTCCTTATTGCATTAGCTAGGCTGTCCAGGGGAATGTTGAAAAGGATTGTTGAGAGAAGATATCTTTGACTTGTTCCTGATCTTTTAGGGAAAACATATAGTTTCCTGGGGTGCCTTTTTTTAAACTTATGGGATTTGAGTATTTTTCTATGTGCATTGTTTATTTCAGTGCCCCATCTTAACATCTATTGAAATTTATTAAGAGAATTTGAAGGGGGAACTCTTTCACTGATGTTGGATGATGGCAGAGATAAATGAAATTCTAAAATTCTAAGGATTTAGCCCACTATAAAATCCTTTATAAACCCGAATGCTAGGCAGAAAAATGAAAATTATAATCCATTGCATATCTCAGAACTATTTTTGTCAATATTACCTGTATTTGTAGAAATAACAAAAAAATCAGTAATCATAATAATTGTACATGGAAATATACTGATTTTCTCTATCATTATGTTCACTGATCATGTTTTAATGATTAAAATGTAGTCAGTGTTCAATTATAAACAAATTTATTTCCCCTACATAAACTAAATATCCAAATTCAAAGTTCTTTAAAATTATATTTTAAGTGTTGTCTAAATATCCAGTAAGACTTCATGTGACTTTTAAATCTTATCCAAAGCTTATTTGTAAAGTCAATATATTTTTATATAGATATATAGGACAGGCAGAAATTATTTTATATCGTGGTAAACTTTAGAGGGACATCTAGAATAATTTCTTTTTTTAAAGATTTATTTATTTATGCATACAAGCACTGGGGTACAGGCCAGAGGTGGGGGGTGAGAGGATTCACCACAGAGAGCGGGGAACAGAACAG
>JAGFMF010011649.1:77237-114118 GCA_019455555.1 Galemys pyrenaicus | reverse complement strand
CCCCACCCTGGCCGGCAGCAGGGATCGAACTTGTGCTGCAGTGGCTGCGGTCTGCTTCATAGTGCGTTGCTTAACCCACTGCGCCACCAGGGAGGCCCCCTAGAATAATTTCTAATTTCTCACTTATTTTTTAAAAATTCTCGGATAAGAATGGAGTACAGGAAATGCTTTTTCCTAGCTTAAATAATTTCACAATATTTATATTTTAAGAAGAGCAATGTCTGTTGCAAAACTGTTTTTCTGTAATAAACAAAGGGAGAATTATTTCTTTGTATTTCAACTTATTTATTTTTTCGAAAACTTGCTGCATGGCTTCAAAAGCATTGCAGGCAAACAGTTAATGTGAGAAATGAGAAGTGACAATGTATTTAACTCCTTGCATCATATTTTTAGGCAGACAGATATCTGCATCTCAAATGAATAAATTTTGTGGAATATGTTGAACATTGTCATCATCTTGCCAAGATAATATGACTGTGACTTACTCATTTCACAATAAATATAAAGTGTAAATCCAATTATTTTATGAAATATATGCTATTTTGTATTTATGACTTTCATGTTTATTAAGTATTGTTAAAAGCCTGAAATTTTTAGGAATGTGAACTATGAAATTAAAGCTACTGCTCTTTGGCCTCATCATTGAATGGGTTACAAATGTTTTACCCCAGTAGTCTTCCTGCTAATAGCTGTCAAGAGCTAGATAATGATTTGCCCTTTTTGTCTAGATTGCCAGAATACTCTGAGCTAATTTTTTTGCTTATTTACAGCACTATTTGTAGGCTAGTCCTTTCAGTGTAGTATTTCCTTCACTTTTCTGCTAAGATTTACCATATGAAAGACTATTCCTAGCAGATAAGCATAGTAAGCAATTATTCAAGTATTAAATAGAGGGCAATAGTTACAAGAAAAACACTAAGAGATCTGTAAATATGTCTTAAAAACTCTGACCTTCAACTCTTTATCTGTAAAATTGGCATCATGATGTTTTCCTTGCAAGGTCACTATAAGAATAACATATATAAATACCCTATTTTAAAGTGCCTTACATAAGCTATACTTAAAGACATATATACCTTTGTGTATATTTTTTTAGCGCTTGTTTAAATACCAAATTTTTGAAAATCCATTATCAACAGACAATGATTAAATCCAGATTGCTTACTTCTAGTGTGTGGAGGGAGAACTTTCATGACCTCTTGAAATTTTAGTCTCCTACATCTTAAAGGGGGAAAATCACAGTAGAAAATCTCATAGAACTCTGGAAGAATTAAAGAAAAAATTTTTGTAAGTCTTTGCACATACTAAGTCCTTAAGAAATGCTACAGTATCTCAATACTACAGTATGGACTACAGTATCTCAATTACAATTGCAACATTTATTAATATTGGTTATTTTCCTCTCAACTCATAGATATGAGGGCTGAGTTATAAAAGAGGCTAAATAGTTTTGCCAAATTCACTGAACTGATAAGTGACTAAGCAAGTGGTTAGTTTCCTTCTCTGAAAAATCGCCACTTTTCCACTTATTTTACATCTATTGTTTTTGCTGTGTTTTTTTTCAGTTATACAAGATTTAAGTCAACAACATGAGTTTATCATCAACAAAATATACCTAATCAGGTTGTTTTAGAATTTAGTAAAGTGTAATATATATACATATATCAATTATTATTAATGAGAAATTAAACATCTTTCATAAAGGATTATCATGAGTAAGACAATTTTACCATCTGAATTATTTGTTTTGAATTATTGTTTGAATTATTTGTTTTGTCTTCATAGTTGACTTTTATCTTTAAGGATGGACATTTTCAAAGAACACATTGTAGGAATCACTATTTGATTGTCTTTGCCTTGTATATTCTCCTTTAAATGAAATATGGCAAACTGAGTCTAAATAATCAGTGTATCTGATGAGATGAAGACAATTTCCACACATTTTAATTTAATTGCTTTTTAAAAAGCACAGGGGAAGACTAGTCAAATAAATTTTCAGGCTATCCATAATAAGCAGAAGTAATGAGTTCATTAAATACATCAGGGGAATAGTAAATACAAATAAAGTTGTTTTACTAGTTATAAAAAAGAATCATGTGAATGTGAATTAGACCCTATTGTGGTTCAGTCATCACTTAACCAACTGCCCCCAAGTCTGACACCCCCAATCATCATAGACTTTACAACTGGGTTGGATGCATAATATCTTTACAAGTTCACTGAGTGATTTCGTGCGTTATGATATGTGGGCTCTCAACCTGGAGCCCACAAAAGACATATCCCATGAGGCACTCTTGGAAGGAGATGGGGAAAGCAAATGTAGCCAAATATAGAAAATCTGTCAACCTGGGTGAAGACCCTTCCAATTTCCTATAGAGCTGAAAATTTTCAAATGAGAAATTTGGAGGAAAAAAAGCAAAAACTCTTGCCAAGAATTGAAGTCATGTTAGAAACTGATCTTTAAATAATAATGACCTCAAAAACATGATTTAATGTCATATTGGGTAAATCTGTACACCAGTCCTTTTTAGGAGATTTGTGTACAATCTTTTGAAAAAAAAAATGTCATTGTCTAAAGGACAATGGTTGGATTGCTAAGGCACAGGCCATCCTCCTCTCCAAGGCAATCCCATTCCATTCCTTCTGAATTTTCTGATATTTGATACAAAGGCTTCTGTGATCACAGAATGGTGGATTAATAGCTTTTGCATGATAATGATTTGCCTTTGAGAAATCATAAGCATGTATTTTTGTTTGAGTTCACACTTTTATTTAAAAATTTGCATATCATCTTCTGATGTATCAAAGAGGAAATAACATTTCACTTCCACTATTTAAAAGTATAATTTATATATAATACTTTCAGTGTAGTAATATGAAACCTAATTATTTGTCATACAATTATCTAGAGAAAAATGTACACACATTTTCCTCCATAGTAATTTATTTATTTAAAGATTTTGTTTATTTTTGTTTGCAAGAATTGGGGTGCAGGCAAGAGGTACAGGGGGTTGGTGAGAGGATTCACCAGAGACATAGTGGGTAGCAGAACAGGTGGGCTTACTGAAATATACTGCTGAGGGGAGCAGTGGGTAAAACAGGAGCGGTATGTTGCACCATGAGGTTGTTAGCTCCATTGCAGTGGGCCTTGGTGGTGAGGTGGTAACACTGATACTAAACCCCTAGGCCATCAGGGAGGCCCACTTCAGCAGTAATTTAAATTCAAATTCTAGAGATTCCATTGTAGTTCCAATAAAGTGTCCATATGGAGTAGTCTTCACAAATACAGACTCTTTATATGTTTTAATATATGCCAAAATTTACTTGTTACATTCTTGAAATTCTTATGTTGATGTTAGAAATATGGCTTCTGTGTTTGACACTTCAATTATTAGTGATTCATAAATTTATCCATTTATAATATAAGGTAAGCATAGATATTCTTTTTTTGCATGTTTGTTTATTTATATTTGACATCAATATTAAACCCCATGTATTCCCCATCACCGTATCACCAGTGCACCATCACCTCAGTCCCCTGTGCTCCTGTCTGCCCTCAACCCTCTCCCTACCCTCCCCCAAGTGTCCCCAATTTGTCCTTGTCTTTTCATTTTTATTATCAAAAAGTGACTTACTTTGAAATGATTATCGTTAGAGATTTTTAACAGAGGCTATTTCATGTTCATTCAATTTAACTTCTTGAATATTTATCCATAAGAGAATTGTTCACCCAATTCCTTGCCATTTGAACTTAATTTGTCATTTTCACATGATTAATAACTAGCTCCTTGGTTTTAAAACCTTACTTTCCCTCTCTCTTCAGATTCAGAATGGTATTGTCTCACATGTTTACCTCTAAATGCCTTTAGTAATTACTGAGAAAACTGTTTTGCTTAATTCTCATAATGTATTACTAATCTGTGTCCAAGAAATAAGCAGGAAAATTTAAGCAAAAATCAGAAATAATTGTGGATGGAAAATTTTACAGTCAGCAAATACTCCAATGTTTAACAGTAAAACGTGTCATAATTTAAGTAAAATCAACAAATGAAATAATATCTTCACCAGGTTCTGCTAGGACTTGCAGCAATAAGTTCCCTTCAGCAGATCAAATATTGACTATCTTTTTAGGGAAGCTTTTATATATTTGCCAAGGCATCTGTTGACTTTCAGAAGGTAACTTGAATCTAAAGCATACTGTCCATACATGACACAATGTCAGTATACACTTACGAAATGTTTCAAATGTACCCTTATAAAAAGTCTGTCTTTTTAGTGAAATATAATTATAAAGTTCAGGAAAGATGAGATCTGAACTGATAGGCACTTGAAGAAATGAGAGTTGACAGTGAGAGGGCAAAATTAATCATGTAGGAAATATTTTAGAATATATTTTATTATTGAAATTAGTATTGAAAATCATTGGATTATATGCCCTCCTACATTTCTATAGAAGCACCCAGAAATATGTCATTTCCACTTCCAATTATAGCAGCAAATCTAGACTTCAACTATTGATACTAACCAAAGACTAATGATCCTCCTTTGTAGATGCCAGTATCTAGACCATTCTGAAATTCTTCAGTGGTTGACAGATGTCCGTTGCTAAATTCAAAGTTGCCCTGTTCCCACTTCTCTAAGACATGCAAGCAGACATTTTCCCAGCTGCTGCAGTCCAGCTCCACAAAGACCAGGTCCCCAAAGGATGGAATGGAAGTCAGTGAAAGAAGGGGTTTCAGGGTGACAAAATTCAATGGGGTATGGTATGTGTCCTCCTGAAAAGTTTCAGCAGGTCTTTATACATTAACAAGAAAGGGGTGGGATCACATCACCAGGTGCTTTGATCAGGAAGTTTACAATGACTACATTTTTTTTCTTTCTTTCAAGAGCAGCTTGGGGTCTTGTGACCTTCAGTCAGGACAGATGACAGAGGTGATACAAAATGAAGACAGCATCTTTCCACTAGTGTTAAAATTATTATGACTGGTTAATTTATATTATGACAGGTATACTAGTTTTTTGCAATCACAACTATTCTATTTTCACTCTGAGTATAAGATGAATTATTAGTTTAAGGTCAAACTGGTGTCTGCATTCTACTGCAGGCCTGCAGGAAGAGGAAGGTACCCAAATTAACATCTGAATAGTATCTGTACCTTTGCATTTGGCTTTCAATAGGAATTATTAGTTTTATTGTCTTTATATTTTGTCTTTATATTAGATTGATAATGAATGTTACTAAGATATCTCTTGTATTGAATTAAATTTAATTAACACACTATTATCACCTGAGGAATGCAGAACCTACCTTTAACAAAAGCAGAAATGCAAAGCCTTTCACACTGGCTCAGTTATGAAGATCATGCTTAGGTTTCTGAGGCTTGTAGCCCATAGCAAAATGTTTGAATCCAAAAGTTTTCCTAATATCTAATTTTAGAATTTGTAGAATAATCACATTCCAATTGTATCTATTTTTACCTGGTTTTATGGTATTTTCTGGAATGTATTATAATATTGACCAATTAGTAGTACATCATCAAAATGTGTAGCAACCTATTACTTTGTTTAGTAAAACAGCCAATTATACAGCCACCCCCATGGATGATATTCCAGCAAGCATGTTTTTAGTAACTTACAAAACTTTAATTATTAAATCGGCCAAAACACAAAGGAGTCTGAGAAGGGCAAGCTATGGAGCCTCTGATTTTTCAGAAAAGTTCCCATATGTCAGGCTTTTGCCTCACAGCATGGGTAGGTGACCCCCATCACCTGACCATTAGACTTTAAGATTGATGGCTCTGGTGAAGCCAGAGAACCATGGGTGTCTGTGAAGACAGTGGAGTTCTGAGAGGAAAATAGAACTTCACCATCCTTCTGGAAAGCTGCTTCCTTCCATCGTGATTCACTGAAAAACATCCTTCACAAATTTTTCTTGAGATATCCAGTTGACATAGAAATAACGGTTTCCAATAAGTAGATTCAGTATACCCTATCTATTTTTTGTTACTAGACATTTGAAATCATTTTGGTATTGAAAATCCATACAACATAAATTCTGCTAAATGGTCAAAGGATTTCTCCAATATATTAATTTATGGAAAGATAATGAAATTCCATTACACTGATAGGTATGTATTTTTACTCTACATTTTATGTGTGAGAAGGCTGTATATTGTTTTAGCCATAATATTGTTGTTTTATAATGTGACAGTGAAAAACCTCTATGGGAAAGTTGGAATGTTTCCTTCCCATGATCTCAGGAATACTGTTGTTATTGCCTCAACTCTGAAAAAAGAAAACTTTAACTTCCAAGCCATGTCACTCAAGGTTTTGCAGCATCTACCTTTCTGTCTTAATTATTTGTTATTAAAGAGGTAGGTGCCTTGTTCTGAGGAATTTAAAACAACCTTGTAGGGAGAGAGAGTCATGTGGAGAGGGTTGGATGCTTTCCCCCACCAGCTAGCAGAAAATTTCTAGCCATGTGTGTGAGCTTCTTGGGATACTAATGTCCTAGCCCCAATCAAATCTTAACTAGAACTTCTAGATTCAGCCAACACAGGTCTACAACTCCAAGAAAGACTCTAAACTACACATACTCAGCCAAAGCTTTCTTAAATCCCCATTCAATAGAAACCATTAAGTTAATAAATAATAATTATTGTATTTATTTTTTATATCGTTTTGGCCATTTTTTATTGAGATAGCATTGGTTTACAATACTACAGATGATTTGGAGTTATATCATCATACCCTTAGGATGATTATTGTTTTAAGTCACTGTGCTTTAGAATGTTAACTTTATGAAACAATAGATGGTGAACTCTAATTTTAGTTCAGCACATATTTTCATTTGTGTATGTAGGGAAATGAATTTTATGACTGCTAAAAATTAAGAGGGAGAAACATTGTCCATGTAAAGTCTTTAGACTTTGAATCCACTTCAATAAACATGGACCTGATAAATGTTAAACTTGGTTTAGAAAAAGGGATCGCTCAATATTTCTACGTATTCCTTATAAAAGCCCATGCATTGTTAAGTCCTTATGGAAAGGTTATATAAACTGACAGAAGAAAATAAATTATTAAGCAAAAATTTGGACTTTCCAGACCTAGAAAAATCCTTTCTTGAGTGTATAGTGCTAAACCCCTGTGGATTGACTATAATGACCACCTGACCTAAGAAGGCTAGGCTATGAGGCTGGGTTTGAACCATCCGTGCCTCATAAGATCAGGTGCCCTAATTCAGTGGAGCAGAGAACTAATTTAACCTCTGTGGGTGGTGGTATATGGACTCTTCCCCTTATCTAATCTACATGAAGAGCAGCAGTGAAAATGAAGACAGTGACAAAAATCATATTGATTACATAGAAATAAGTATTAGTCAGGGGTTTCCAGAGACACAGAAGGATAAGACACACAAACACACACACACACACAGTTTGGCTTACATAGCTGTGGAGACTGAGAAGTCCCAAAATCTGCAGGTGAGCAACCTGAAGATTCAGGAGAGCCCATGAGCTGTTCCAACTTAGGTCTACAGGCCAGTGAACCAGGAGAACTGATGAGGTAAGTTTAGTCTGGATCCAAAGATTGGAAAAGACAAATGTTCCAGTTTAAGATGTCCAGGCAGAGAAAGAAAATTCTCACTCATTTTTTTTGACCTAGTCATCTTTCTAATGGATGAGTGAGGTCCACGTTGGGGAGGGAAATCTACCTCACCTAATATTCCAATTTAAATGTTAATCTTATCCAGAAATATCCTCACAATTATACCCAGGATAATGTTTAACCAAATTTGGGGAGACCCTTAATCCAATCAGATGCGTTCATAAATTAACCATCTGTCATATATCATATGTATGTTATATGTTCAAGTCAATAGAAGCATATCTATGACTGTATATTTGAACAAACATGTACATATACACTGCATCAAAACTATTTATTGTCCATTTACCATATCCAACAAAGAACTGTTTCCAAAGTGTCAAGTCAGATACTATATAATTACCGCATTAAATTCTCCCAGAAGTCTTCATAACTACCATTTATATTTTTATCGATCTAAGAAACTTAAGCTAAATAAGTTATAAGCACTAGGTATATTCCATAAATAATTTCCAAGCTATGATTTGAAATAAATCTGATTTAAAAATCTTCCCATATGCCTCAGAAATACATGTATCCTTACCATCAAGAAATAATTGTGTTTGTTAAAGTCTTCTAATACATGAAAGGCCTCTGTAGTATATTTGGGCTTAACATATAACAAGCATGTAAAGAATACTTGTGGAGAGATTGATTACATTTCAAAGCATACACATTGGAAACTTTCCAATATAGAGATGAGTAAAATCATTCAAGAACCCAAGTTCTGCCTTTCAGAGAGTAGATCACAAACAGCATCCTATTTAATAGTTAACAACTATGTCTTTTAACTGAGCATATATTAGTAATGATGTTCTTCATGGTGACCTGAAGTTCTTCCAGAACTAAATGCCATTTAGTTTTACTATTGCATATATGTATCAGAGGTTTACATATTATTGAAAATAAGATACCTATCTATGTATGTCTACAAGCTATTAATAAATTATATGGTCAAAAGCATTTCATTTTCTAGTGGTTCCAAAATGGAGTAATTGTTGTTCAATATAGTAAGTAGCAAAAGTATGCCAAAGTGTGGATAATATGTACACAGTGCAAACAATATCCAAAAATGGCCATAGCAATCTTCCATGCATGCTTTGTAGAAGAAATTGGATATTGTTGAATGAAAATATTGTGCTCTTTTCACTTGCAAATCATCATTGCTGGCTTCCAGCAGCTTTAGCACAGCTTTAGTGCTCTCAGCGTTTACCTGCTATGGATGTATTAGAAGATAACTTTTAGAAAAATTTAAGTACTGTGCCTTATGTTGGAGTGTCTTAATGTCTATATAAATTCAGCATATCCAACTGAGTTCAGCTACTTTGACTAAGAAATTGAAAATAATTCTTCTGGTAGACTTTTCTTTCCTTTTTGCCAATATTTTTTAACCTTTCAATCAGGGGCCTTTTATGAGATCTGGCAGTTAAGTGAATGGAGAAACTTAGAGACAAACAGGCACACAGGTGTGTGTGCCCATCCAAGTTTCCATTTCCTGGAAAGCTTTTCCTTCCCTTCTGCACATTGTGGACTCACCATCATCCTCAGGATCCTGACCAGATGTGATGCCCTTGCCTTAGCTAGCTATCCACCTGAAGGTGCTCCATTCCTGGCCTCCCTTCTATCTCCCTGTTTATTTTCTTCCTTGCAGCTGTCTCAGTGTAAATACCTGTTGATGTATTTGTTCACTTGGGTGTTGTCTACCTCCCCCACTACCATGTCAGTACCACAGTAGAAGGAACATTTTAGTCACAGAGAGACCCCTAGTTCTCAGCAGAGGGCTTGGCGGACAGTTGGTACTCATTAACATATCTGGTGGATTAACGAATTCTTGGCTGTGATTTGAGTCTATTGTTTGAGCGACTGGTCATTTTACAGCACTCTATCACAAACAAGATTTTTAACTACATGTTGGCCTGTCCCTTCTCATCTGGGGAGTGCAAAGGAGGTCATCCCATAATCCTCTGGGCTGGCAATCAAACAGATCAAATAAGCATCAAACAGACTGATTGGAGAAAAATCTAAAAGAAGTTTAATAATAACATGCATACCTTGTGTAAACATGAGAGAAGTCCAACATGACTGAGTAAATTGCCCAAGTGGCTTCAGATACTATCTTAAATAGCTAAGCTAAGACAGATGGACTTTGAGAGGAGAGAAAGCGAAGGTCAGTTTTGGCAGTTACCAGAGAAGGCACAATAGACAAGGGTATGCAGATTTAAATTCTGCCATCTCCATTAAAAAGAGTTAAGGACATTAGTCTTCAGTCACATGCCCTTATAAGAGGAGTTTACGGGTAAATATCTTTTTCAGAAGCAATCTCCACCCAGCCCTCAGAGCCTCTCCCTTGAAATCAAGCTTTTGCCAGAAACACATATTTGGGGTGGCAGGTTTTGGTTCCTCTCCATCACTAAGGAAGGTGTAGCATAGTAAGAATATTGAATCTTATAAGCTTGAAGTAGCCTTATCTCTTTAATCCTCTGACATCTAATAGTTGGGGTTAGAGATCTTAAGAGAAAGGATAATGCCCAGGATAAAACAGCACTACTAACACATGTCTAAGACTTCTGGCGCACTAGGAACTACTGGAGATGCTAGCACTCCAATAGGGAGTTGATTTCTCAGTAGTGATGCCTTGCAAATGAAAATATCACTTTTAAAGTTACAGATTAGCTGATGAATGCAAATAATCAGAATGACAGATGTAGGGTAAGATAAAAATAAAATCAATCTATTGTCCCCCATATGGGAAAATGTTTTATATATTTTTTTAATTTCCATTTGAAATCTCTGTTATTTTCATATTGTAATTCTGAAAATCTGATTTCAGCCTACTTTCTTGATCAAAACAGAGCCCAGAAAATAAAAGGTATCATCAAGGAGTTTCAGTAACAACTAGCAAGAAACTAAAGTGCATTTGGTCAAGCCACCAGTGTAGCTGCAGTGACCAGAAGTAAAACGAACTTAATGAGGAAAAAAACATGTGATGGCATCAGAAAAACATTTTGTTTCGGTTTCTGTGATTTGGTACAAAGGTCACAATCTGCAAAAGAGTTGTCAGTTCAGAAACAGAACAAATAAAATAATAAGAATAAATATGTATGATTTGAGACCACACAGAGGGTGTCAAATCAATCAAATTGGTTATAAAGCAGCATCTATAGGGTGGAACTGATAATCAGCAGGACCTGAGTTGTGGTGTGTCTGTGAGATTTAAAGCCACATTTCTCAACACTTAAGTATCAAACCCACCAAAAACCTGCTACCTTTTGAAATGATTTCAAAAAGCTTGTAACCCCACCTAGGTGAGTTGTAGAGTTTCACCAATTTAAAGAATATATATACACCAATGTCTCATATTATTTGTCTTTTTCCAAAACAGGCCTCCTGTGGTTTTCAAAATAAGTACAAATTTTACTGACAGCATATATTTTTATCCTTTCAAAAAGACAGTTCCTTGTCATTGTTCTTTGCAGCAATCTGGCATTTGACTTAAGTAACTGATTCTCCAGTTTGTAATATTTAAGCTATCATCCCAGCAAAATTGCTCAGTATCTCTGTACAGTGGTGCTTTTTGAAAGCATGGGCAGGAAATGCAATTACTTGTTGCCAGTCTATTCACAGGGCTGGGTAACTACATACCCAGCTAAAATGTGATCAACATAAGTAAGAAAATTTTTGTCATAGAGTAAATATAATCCATGTAGTTCATGGACTAAATTTATAACCTGACATGAAAATCAGGGTCCTTTTGATTTTAACTGCTTCTAAGGATGAACCATGCCTAACTTCAACGATAAATATAATTAAATGATTAAACCAACATAAAAAGTTTGAACAAAGCACATGATAAACTCTCAATGGCCTCTTTGATTTGTAGGTTTTTCATCTTTCTTCCTAAGAGCCTTATTTAGATCTGAAGACCTAATCAATAAATATTACTTCCAGTCACCACTGTTTTTTAACTTTTTTTTTTTTTTTCCAGAAAAATGGTTATCCCCTATTTTAATATTTGGATGAATTAAGAATTATCTATACATATTAGGTTTAGTAAAGTAAAAGAGCAAGTTCAAGTATTCCAAATACATAATTAATGCATCTTTTATAAGTACTAATCAGAATGTATTATTGTGCACTTTGCTTCATTCTTCTTATGTACAATTCCATATATCATAATAATCTATCTAATTTTTACTTTCCTAGCAACATGACATCATGTTTCTATAGAGTAGTTCCTTCTCTGAAAATATTCGTATAATAAAATACTGAAGGGGTGGTTTGCGAGAGAGAGGTTTTGTAAATACAGCCTTCATCAGAGTATGTTGTAATTACTCTATTTTATAATCTTGTTAATCTTATTGTGCCTAACTTATAAATTAAACTTTATCATTGGTATAAATTTCTAAACATTTCTTATATGTATAGCAAAAAACAGAGTAAATTTATAGTTTAGTACTAAATGTGACTTCAAACGTCCTGGGTGGGGGGGTTCACTTGGAGTGTAATCACTACTGTACCCTAAATTGATGATAGGCTTTTTCATTGATAGGCAATTTCTTTTTTTTCTTAACTTTTAATTATATATAATATGAATACTTATGTACAGATTGGGCGTTTTTTTGTGTGGATTTAATGAAAGTCCAGCTGAAGCTGAATAATAAAAGATTACATCTTTCAAGGTTGTTCTTGAATGTGATATGTAAATATGACTATGTGATGATGTTCCTGAGTGTATGATGTGCAATGTGTATATAGAGCTTAATCTTTCTCCCCCCACTACCATAAAACAGCTTACATTTTGTAATTTATGCCTGACCATTGACTCAATTTCCAACTATTTAGTCACCGTCAAGGGGGATGCATTTTTTTTAAGACAACATTCTGTCTGTTTTACCATTGTTTGGAATAATTAAAAGTAAGCAGAAGATGAAAAACTGTCTATAATATATTTCCTACCTAGTGTTTCTCCATCTTCTCTGGTTACTTTTGATAATGACATATCCAAGAGTACATTTAATTAATTAATGGCTCTACTGAATTAACTACTAATTTCTTATCTCAAATTTAGCATCTACCCCAACACGTGTTTATATCTAATATTCATATTGGCATTAAAAAATGAACAGCTCTAAGCAGAGTGCCTATTTTAAATCCCAATTAAGAAAAATGGGGTACCCAGAGTGTGACCTATAATAAAGAAAAAGAAACAGTTAATAGAAATTTTCAAGATGTGTGACCAAATAGGAACCTTAGTATCAAATACTTCAGTGGAATTATTAATCAAATCAACCATGCAAAATAGCTGCTTAAAGAATTATCGGTAAGTATATGAATGATCTCTCACCAAATAGAGAATATCAACAAATAAGTGAAAATTATATAAAACAACTATGTGGCAAATTACTAGAATGGCTCAAAAGCAGACTAGGGATGCAGAAGAAAGAATCTATTGAACTTGAGGACCTACCTAGTGGCTCAAGGGATTAAGTCTCAGCCCTATGAAGTTATCAATAGCCACTGCAGCATGAGTTTGATTCCCAGCCAAGGAGATGACCCACATGGTGCAGTATACCTCTCCTGTCTCACTTGCTCCCCTCATCAGTGTATTTCAGTAGATCTCCCTGTTTGCTCCCATTCTCTCTCTTGTAAATCCTCTCACTCCCCCACGTCTCTGGCCTATACCCCAGTTTTTGTATGCATAAATAAATAAAATAATTATTTTTTAAAGAGTCATTGAATTTGAATTCTTATAAATAATTATACATAGAAAACAGGAAGAGCAAAAAATAATGAAAAGAACCTTGGGATAACAACATTGGCAGCATGCAAATTTTGGGGGGTTCTGGAAGAAGAAAACAGAAAAGACAGAAAAATTGTAGAAATAATGGCCAAAATTTTGCAAGTTTTATGAAAACTATCAATCTACACATCCATGAAACTCAACAAACTTTAAATCGCATAAACACAAAGTGATTCATGCATAGAAATATCCTGGTCAAATTGTTCAAAGACAAAACCAGAGAAAATCATGAAACAGACTAACAGAAAAACAGACCAAAAACATTTATGAGAAACAGAGGGGCATATTTAATGCTCAAAGTGCCAATTCATCAAGAAAACAGAATAATTAAAGCCATATAGAGATACCTATCAAGAGAGCCAGAAATACAGGCACCAAATGCTAACAAAATTAAAATGAGAATAGGCAGTTCAACAAGAATAGCTGGAGATGTCAATATTCTTAATTGACATAATGGACCAAAAATCGATAAGAACTTGAAAACATCAACCAAAAAAAGTAAAAAAAATAAAAACTTCACAAACTAGAAATTAGAAAGGGATTCACTTACTCTGTAATGGACATCTACAAAACCTATAGCTAATACTATGTTAATGAATGAAAGACTGAACCTTTTCTCACCCTATTTTCATATTCTACTCAATAGTGTCTAAGACATTATGACCACTACAATAAGGCCAGAATTAAATATAAAGATATAAATAAAGACATCCAGATTAGAGGACATGTAAACTGTCTTTATTGGCAGATAGCATGGTCCTGTATATAAGTAGAAAATCCTAAGTAATTTGCTGAGATGCTATCAAATCTATACATTTATTCACCAGAACCAGAGAATGAAGATCAATATGCATAGTCATTTGTACATATACATCATACCAATGAGCTTTCTAAATATGAAATATTCACAAAAATATCATGTGGGAATTATTTTAACAAAAGAAGTACAATTCTTATATGTTAAGATTACAAAAATGACTGAGTAAACGAATTATCTTGAGACAAAGATGATGATAGCTGATAAAATTAATGAAAAATAAATGAAGATACATCCATGATTATGAATTGAGATCCTCAAAATTTTTCAGATGATAGTTCTCTCCAACTTTATCAATAAGTTCAATAAGATCTTAAAATATCCCACTAGGATTTTTGCAGAAATTTATGAGCTGATCCAAAAATTTAAATGGGAATTTATTTACAGGATGCAAAATCAAGTAATTTTGAAAAAGAAGAACAAAGTTGGAGGACATAACACTGTATGACTTTAGAACTTAACATAAAGCTACAGTAATGTAGAAATCAGTGGAAAAGAATTCTGCATCTAGTAATAAACTCTTACAATTATGGCTAATGATTTTGCTTTGCATTTGCCAAGTAAAAGAAACTATACACAAAAGATTTTCACCTGTAAAATTTCATTTATATAACATTCTGGAAAACCTTTAACATAGAAATCAGAGCAGTAGTTGCTAGGGCTGGGGTAATGGAAAGGTATCACCGCAAAGGGACGCAGGTAACTTTCACAGTGATGAAAATGTGTGTTGAGGTGATTGAGACTGATAATAGAAGAATATAAGCTATTTCAGAATTGTTTGTTCTGCATTTGGCCCCAATCACTATTTTCTAAAAACTTTGAGGAACAAAAAAATAAAGGGAAAACTATGTATTTAAGAGAGATGATGAATTTAGATAGGATATTATATGTTAAAATATTAGTGAATCATGCAACATCTTATCAGAAATTTTTAAATAGTTTAAATCCTTTAAAATAGTTTAAAATAGACAATTGTTATATTTTAGGATTAAGCATGAATCATATTTCGTGATTATATTAGAACTCATAACATTAGAAAATAGCATTTTCTGTTATTTTACTTAAAATTATAATGAATTAAGTGTTCCAGGATACCATGAAATTGGTTATTATAAAGGGAAATTACGTTTACTCTTTATTTTGTTATGTAGAAAATAATTTCCGTAGAATGGGTTTCTAATATTTACAAGGTATATTGAAATTCTACTATGCTTTACTGTGTTTAAGAACCAGAACATAAAAAAACAGCAAAATGTACTAAAAAATGTGTGGTTAAGCATGAAAGTAATCAAGAATATCTTTAAAAAGGTAATTAAAAGAAAAAAGTCTGTTGAAGTTTAAGATGAATTTTGCTATAATTCTTCACATCCCCTTTAAGGAAATGAGAACAAAAAGAATTAAATCAGATTCAGCTATATTATTTTTCTTTTAATTGATTTCTCTCTAATTTATTAGTTGCATAAAATGAAAAAGGCTTCTTTTTATTTTTGCAAAATAACCCCTTAATTAAAAGCTTAAATTAAATAATTCTAAAGCATCCTTTAACTATTCCTACTACTCTGGTAGAAATAATACATCTTTAAGTATTTTCTTTCTCCTTTAGGGGAAATAAAGGCAAATTAGTACAAATTTTTAGAGAAGAAAAGCATTGTATTCTTTCTATTCCTCCGTTGTTTTGTGGACATGATATTAAAGCATACTAAGGAAGGCTTCCAGAACTAAGATAAACTTTGCATGTCTCCATCAGAGGTGAGGATGACCTGACTGACACCTTCATTGCTTTCAGCAATTCCAGACCAGGCCACATCTCTGATTCAAGGTCAAGCCACAATGACTGTATCCAAAGGTGCATTTGATGGTTTTAAACTCCAATTGAATCCAAGTTTACTGTTTACAGTTAGCTAAGTAAGGCCCCTTCCTTTTCTCACCACGTATGAGTGTCAGAATGGAAATGTCCATTTTGGGAGAATGTGCATAATGATTTGCACCTGCATGTCTTTAGTTGTCAAATCATTTTTACATGTGTATTACCTTATTTTATCCCAATTAACAGATCGGGAATTGGATCCCTAGCTAAGTTACTGTCACATGACCAGGTAATCATGCCAGAATTAGCAGCCAGTTCTGACTTATTCCTGAATTCAGGAACATTGTCAAAAAGAAGATAAAAAATTAAGTCGATGTATGAAATTTGGAAAAATTTAGGTTTTAATCATCAGTTTCCTAATCTGTAAAACAAGGTTAATACACCTTTTCAAAGTTGGAATGAGGATTAAGGATACAGTCTATATTTGGATCAGTTAGCATTTACTTACCTCTTGGGGGATCTCAATAAATGTTAATGAATAATAAAAATAACAATGGCACTGTGGTTTCAGTGAAGCTATCACTAGTTGAAATGGTATAGTACTATTCAGGTATAGTACCTGGTGGCTGCCAGGCTTAAATAAGGACTTATTTTGAAAATACTGTATTTCTATAAGAATCTGTACCTGAGTGGACTAAAGCACATCACTCTGTGCTAGCAGGGAGGACGTCTTCCCCCAGTCAGCTTATGTTCCAGATGAATTGTTTAGCGTTTGTAGTTTGGGTAGCCTCTACATCTTTCTTCCATCATATAATTGTGATTTTTATCAGAACCTCAGTAATGGAATCAATTAAGCACCACATATTTGTTGAGGGAAGAAGGATGGACAGATTACCCTGCATTTGTGAGGATGCTACTCAGTCAGTGCTAGGGGCCCAGAGTCTGTGTGCTATGGATGTAAACTTACTTGGTAAAAGTGTTCTAATCAAGAATCAATATTAGTATTATGCTCTTTTAATAGCTGGTACAAAATGCTCTCATACTCATCATCTCTCCTCTCCAAAGAGGGGAATTAGTCATGTTGCTGCCACATTACCAAGTTGAGCACATTGAGTAGATCCCCATGACCAGATCTTACATAAGAAATCTTAATTTTCTATTATAGTTTAAGTCCTACCTATTTCCTTTTTTCCCTTCAGACCCTGCATTTCTAGCACACCAGCCCCACTATAAGATCTCCTTTGTGAACCTCTTTCACACTCTTGCAACAAATTCTTTAGGCTCCTGTGTTTCCCTTGGCTGTCCAATGGAATATCTCCTATTTGGTTTGTCCTATTGGGCATATATTTTTCCTTTTTCCTACATTGTTTTCCTCTTTGGGAAAATCTCAGCAGATTTCTGCCCAGAACTGCTATTAGAAGATCAAAGAATCAGTGTCATGGAGGTCAGTGTCTTTGAGGGTAGGACCACAGGTTTGGTCTCAGTAAAGGCAAGGATTGTGGAAGAGGCCACCAAAAGTGTCTGGATATAGGCAGTCGCAACTTGACCTTTAACCAGATTGAGGAAACCTGTCTGGAATTGCTGATGAGGCTGAGGCAGTGGCTCTCTGACTGGAGAGTAGGCAAACAATAGACAATGCTTTCGAACTGTAAGCCTGCTGTGTGCGTGTAGCACTGCATTCTAGTCCCAAGTCTAGGTGATTTTAAATCTATTGCTCCTGATTCCATTCTGTGTTTGGCGTCTAGGATGCAGTAGTGGCACATTTACACTCTCATTGGATAAATTACCTAAAATCTAATCTTGACATTATTTTCCAATTCCCAAAATTTCCCCGTGTTTAAAAAACCTTCTGTTCTATCTCAGTAGTTATTTTATTTTTTTAAAGATTTATTTATTTATGCATACAAGAGCTGGGGTACAGGCCAGAGTCCAGGGCGGTGAGAGGATTCACCAGAGACAGAGCAGGGATCAGAACAGCCAGACTGACTGAAACACACTGCTGAGGGGAGCAGCGGGCAAGGCAGGAGAGGTCTGCTGCGCCATGTGGGTCCCCTCCCTGGCTAGCAGCAGGAATTGAACTCGTGATCAGTGGCTGCGGTTTCCTTCATAGTGCGTTGCTTAACCCACTGTGCCACCAGGGAGGCCCTCAGTAGTTTATTTAGAAGTTCTAGTTGGAGAACTTGGTCTCTAATTTACTCTTGGCTAATATCCTTCTCTGAGGCAAGCTATCTCTACTATGCTGGAGATCATAGGCTCAAGATTAATACTCATGATCTATGACTGAGGAAGAGAACAACTTTGTAAAGAGTGCATTGAACCAAATAGCCCCTGACATTAGTGATAAAGCTGCCAGTCAGTGTTTTTATGTCCATCAGGCAGCTCTATACTTATGAACATCAGCAAGTCCCTACTAAGAAGGCTGGTAATCCTAATAGTTGTCTTCACTATATAAAACTTTATGAAGTTCACTATATAAAGCTTAAGAAAAACCTGTCCATAGAAGTTGACCTTTGAGGGCCTCCCTGGTGGTGCAGGGGTTAAAGTCTCAGCTCTATCAAGCTATCTCCAACCACTGTGGCTTGAGTTCCAATCCCAGCCACGGAGCTAACCCACATGGTGCAGCAGACCTCTCCTGTCTTGCCCACTGTTCCCCTCAGCAGTATATTTCAGTAGATGTGCCTATTCTGCATCATGAATCCTCTTACCCCCCCGCCCCTGTACTTCTGGCCTACATTCCTGTTCTTATAAGCATAAAGTTCTTCATATCAATTTTAATTGACCTAGGAACTTACTTTCTTTAATATATAAGTGAAAAGGTGTTCTTTGTAACCACATTTAGAATGATACTTATTTTGTTTAAAGGTATAGGATTGAGAAAGACTTGGGACCAGAGACAGCTCTATAAAGCAATGCAATTGTTTTATGTATTTGTGAATACATTTTTCCATAAACAAAACTCACTGCCATTTTAAGCATAGTAAGCTCCTTTCTATCCTAAGAACATAGTATCCTAAGTATTCATTATAATTAATTCTCCTTGCTTCATCAACAGTTTGCAAAACCAGCACTAAGGAATGCTTATTTCATTTGTCATTAGCTTGACATTCAAAGAAGTGCTCTCACTTCCAGTGACCAAGGCTTTTGTGAAATTTGTAAATATTCTAACTCTGTCTAATACTCTAATCCCATGTAAAATATTCTGAGACAGCTTCATACCCAAGGTACTAGTAAACCATCATCTTTTGCAAAATTGTAATATACACTGTACAAAAATGAAAAATAATGTAAAATATATTTAAAATTAAAATAAAAACATTTAATATCCACTTGGGAAAACTATAAGATTTCTGAGCCATAAATCTATTCCATGAAGACCAAATCTAGGAAAATTTCCAGCAGTATTCATGAAGATAGCCATCTAAAGATCCAGAATGGTGATGTAAAATGAGGAAACCCCAGCCTGAATATTTTCTGTGCTCTTTTGGCTGCCTTCCTCCTTGTGCTTTCAAGAAAACTTAAGGCCTTTTCAGGTCTCAGAATCACCAGTGCAGTGGCTTGGCAAATACTTGAAATTATTTCGCATTCTAGTAGGAAGCTTAAAAGTTGTAAGGGAGCCGTTTCCATTTTCATCTAAATGCGTATTATGCCTCAGTTGATGTGTTCTGGTAGAAAGCTTGAACATTCCAGTAGTTCTATTAGGTCTTAAGATGATAATAAAGCTTGCTTTTCTTTTCCTTTCCTGTTCCTTCTCTCATCCACCCTTCCTTTCAAAATGAGTTTTAAGTTTGCTTTGCTTGGGCTCTATCTGGTCTCCCTTTCATATCACTGAAGTATTCATGATGCTAATTTTGTTGCAATTTGATAAAAAAAACTACCACTTTAACACTCTAGACAAGTCTAGACATGCCATATATAGTAAAAATTGTTTCTCATTTTATTCTCCAGAAATTAACTGATACGTTGAAAATAATAATGGCTCCTCCTATAACATTAAGAGTCAGAAATGAGTTCCATTGTTTCCTAAGTCCTTACCTATTGCTGTTATTAGTTCAGTTAACCAACTCATGCATAATTATGTTCTGAAGGGTCACTTAACTCAGCTCCCAGTTTCATCACACCAAATGCATGTGATAATTCTGTATAAGCTCAGGGTCTGTGATGTTATGCACAGAGTTCTAGTCCAAGGAATCTTTCTTTAATTAATGAAAGAATCAAATAGGTTGGAGTCTGAATCCAACTTTTGCCCCACCCACCGGCTGTTTGGGTTTGACAGTCAATCTATAAGTGTCCCAATTTCTGTAAAAGATGGATCAAATCAATTTTGGAAGATGTGAAAAGAAGGAAAATATGCTTGTAAACAAAGCATCATAAAAGTGCTTGGTACATAAGTAACTGAAGACAATGTTGCTCTTGGGTAAAGAGATGAGGAAGAAAAAAAGCAGAAAGAGGAGGAAAAGGCTAGGGGGAGAAGCAGAATGAAAAGAAAGAAGAAAGAGCAGAGCAGGATAATATCATGGCTAAAATAACAATGAGGTTGTATCATAACCTTTGAGCGTGGGTGGGATTCCAAGTATCCTTTCCTATAACTTCCATAATTCTCATCTTCAGTACAATTAGGAAGTGTGGTGAGAGTTTCTGAAAGCTTTGTTTTTTTTTGCAGGAAGATGCCAACAGAAACTGTTTCCCACTTTCTCTATGTTGATCCTTTGCCCTGACTTTTGACCTCCTTTCTGCATTAGCTCAATTCCAAGGTGCCCCTGGATCAAACAGCTTGACCACTGCTGTACACTGTGACAGCTCTGATTCATAAGAGAGCCCTTTATCCACAGCTTCCCAAATGGATATTGCAACCCAATTAGATAATGTTGGAGCTAGATTTTCATTTCAAATAGAAGCTGCTGTGTCTGTTTTGTAAATTACATATGAAAAATCTACAGATTTTTGTTTAGTTCATTTAACTCTTAAAATTAATAGAAAAAAGTCATTGGAACATCAGAAGAGAAAATGTAGAATCAGTAGGAAAGTTAATTTTCAATACAACCAGACTTTAAAGTTTAATAGCCAATAAATATAAACATGAAGTGACAGTTGTCTCATTATAAATGTAAACACATGTGTAAACCTACTCTGTAGCAATTTAAAACAAACTGAGAAATATCCCTCCTACTTTGGTTATGCGTGAGCCTTTTTCACCAAGGCAACCATCCTTTTTGATTTGTTATTTCCTACCTGACTTGATGGCTGTCAAATACAGTCATTAAAATAGTTAATTTTGCTAAAAAGTAACTTTATTCCCCCCCATGAAAAATAACTTTAGAGTTTGTTTTTTTTAATAGATTTATTTATTTATGCATTACAAGAGCTGGGGTTCAGGCCAGAATCGTGGGATGTGAGAGGATTCACTGGAGACAGATTGGGGAGCAGAACAGGTGGATCAAGGGAAATAACTGCTGAGGGAGCAGTGACTGAGGCAGGAGAGGTCTGCTGTGCCATGTGGGTCCCCTCCCTGACCAGGGATCTAACTTGCACTGCTGTACAGCAGATGCTTCACAGAGCGTCGCTCAACCCTCTACGCCACCAGGGAGGCCCAACTTTATAGAGTTTTAATGAAAAAGAAAATGCTCTTCAGATATTCCTAAAATAACACTGTGTCACACACATATATATGTGAGAGTGTGTGAGTATGTGTGTGTGTGTGTGTGTGTGTGTGTGAGACCTTGGAGTACAAAGTTACCATCATCATTTGTTGATTGCTTATGCTAATTGAGAATCATTAAGGTAAACTATGTCTTTTTTATGCAGAATAAATGATTTAAATGACTCCAGTTTAAAGAATGCTTTACTTTAATCATTTTTGTTCTTAAATCTGCCTTTCAATGTTTCCTTTTCCAATAGTGAAATATATAGGCAAAGAGCTCTTATTAAAACAATAGCCTTTATCTCGCTCAGAGGAAAATAAAATCTGGAATGTTACCTGTAAATGTATATATATATAATATATAATATTCTGATTTGTAATGTAAAATATATATGTGTATGTATATATATATATTCTGGTTTGTAAAACATAAATTTGAACTCAAGCAAATTTGTATTTTCTTAAAAAAATTGATGAGCTTCAAGTAAGTTATAATCACATAATCTTATTATTTCCATCATAATGTCTTCTAATCTTTTTCTGCTCTCTATGAAATTACCTATATTGTCATGAGCCACATTTAACATTTGTGCTCTGAACTCAAATATATTCTCTCATGCTTGCGTAGCTGCCATACTTATTATAGCAATAAAACATAATGAAAGTTTTAACAATTTAACATTCCATAGTGTTAAATTGTTTTCCTTTTGTTGAACAATGGTATTAATAACGGCAGTACCAACTACCATCTATTGAGTATATTTTCATAATAAATGTTTTATAAGGAGAATCTTTACAAAGGGAGACCAAGCTTAGCTGGTTATGTTGAGATGCCTAGACTTTAGAATTCAATATCCTTGGCTTTCTATCATCTACATTATATTGGTCAAAAAAACCCTTTATTGTTTCCCTCACCTTTAATTTCTTCCTCTGAAAAAAATAAGTGCTGTGGTAGCTGACTTAGAGTCTGGCACATTGTAGATGTTGAAGATATGGAGGAAGTGTGCTATTGAAAACTGCAACTGAAGTTGCTTTACCCAAATCTATAGATTTCCACTATTTTGTTCGTATCTCTAAATGAATTTCCAGGAAAATGGAAAAGTAGTCCTCCCATACTATGCTGTGTTCATTTTTTTATGTGCCAGATCTCAGCAAGTTTGCCTTTTCATAATTCTTTTTGTTCTTTATCCTTTGAGCAAATAAGAAAGCCTATTGTGCACCAAGCATTTCTGAGGTCACAGTCAGACTCTGAATTGCAACTGACTTGAAGAAGGTGCTATTTTCAAAAAAAGTCAGAAGACTCATCCCCAGACTCCCTTGCTAGGCCAGTGAGTAAGGTTAGTTACTCACTGCTTAAAAACAGGGTGTGGGTGTGTACAGATATATGTCTTCTCATGTGGTCAAAGTTCATTTTCTTGATATCATATCATATTGTATCAATCAAGGTGATCCAAACATAAATTCCCAGGAAAGACACATGTCAACAGATATTTCAATAAGAATTACAGTAATGAATTAATGCATAAGATGTGACTGTATAGTTCTGCCTAAGATATTAAAAATGTTGATAGAATTCACTTCTAAATTAAATTTTCTTTCAGGGGTATAGCAACTTATTAATTAAGTTGAATTAATTAAGTTAACCCAAGGTTAAAAGGGGTCAGCTACCTGGAGAAAACAGAAGATACAAAGTCAAGTACAACAGAACTAGACAGACTTATGTGTGTAGCAACAATTTTCTTATAGCTGTAATAATCATATAGATGAATTAGTGTTAGAACAGGATGGTGAAGCATCCTGGCCACTCCTGAGAGAAAATAGGCAGAGAGCCCTCCCATGGGAATTTTCTGGGTAGGTTATGCATATTTTGTCATATGACTCTTAGAATAATCCTATTTTAGAAGTGATGGAAATGAGATTTTGAATATGCAGTAGCTTGTGTAAGGTTATACAGCATGAAAATGGTGGAATTGGTATTAAGAGCCAAGTCTTTGAGATCCAACCCCTGTTCTCTTCACCAATATGCAATTAATAGTTCAATGGAAAGCCATTTAAGTGTCTTCTCATTTGGGGGGTTTAATTAACTTCTCTGAAGATAAATCTTTAGGATTTTGTTCTTCATTTTCTCAAGCTTAATTGAGAGTCAAAGCAGATGTTCTACAAAACTATCTTTCTTTGATGTCTTTCAAATGTAAATATCCCATAAAGATAGCTGTAGTTTCCTTCTGTTAGGTAGCAAATTCCTTTTTATAATCTTTATGGTTTGTTTTGCTTCATCTACCGTTTATTCATCCTTAGGTATGGTCCAATGTGTACCCTTAAATGGAGTAGGTAGAATGTTTTTTAATTTGCTTAGGGTGCTTCTTCTGTTTGTTCTTAGAATCTTCTTTCTCAGGCCTTTACCAGGAAGGCTGATTATCTAACTTACCTGTCTCTCTGGAAGCCTGCACCTATATACTGAGGGAGCCAGAGCTCTGGACACTTCATGTGAATTTCATCTTGCCCTCCTACTGCCCATTTTCTGCATTCATCCCTGATCCAGCTGTGTGCCAGACTGGGTGTGGCAGACTCTACCCTCCTTACTGGTGCCTCTTCCAGGAAAAAGCACCAAAAATCTGTAGGGGAGGAGGAGGGAAAAGGATCAGGACAGGAGTGGGATGAGCACAAGGGACTATGGTGCTGGTGCATGGGTGAATTGGTGGTGGGAATTTCATGGGAAAATCATACAGTGTACACATATGAAGGATGACGTAATAAATATATAATAAAAAAATAAATGAAAGATTGATAGCATGCATAATATGACATGCAAGGTCATTTAAAAATTTTAAAAAACCTGCCATACTCAGTGCAGCTACTGCCTTGCCCTTGGGGCTCTAGTTCCTTCGTAGGGAAGTGCATTGGCACTAGAGCTTCCAATCTGTCCTGAAGCATCCCTCTCCTTTTTGTGGTATCATCTTCAGTGAGCATCAAGAATTCTCTAGACAAGAAATCCACTAACATTTTCTATAAAGGGTCAGGTAGTATATATATTTTCAGCTTTGCAAGTCATACTATTTCTGTCAACCTCTCACTATCTACTATTGTAGCATCAAAGCAGAGACAATTTGTAAATGAGTGGCTATGGCTGTATGCCAATAAAACTTTATTTATAGACTCTGAAATTTGAATTTCGAATAATTTACATGATTCTTTTGATTTAGTTCAACGATTTAAAAATGCAAGAGCCATTCTTAGCTCACAGGCTACACAAAAGCAGGCAGGCAACAGACTGCAGTTTGCTAACCCCTATGGCATTGGCTCTTCCTCAGGATAAATTGGGGGTCTGATCCTCTAATCTCTAAGCTGACTGTCTTGCTACAGCATCTCCCATCCAGAGTAACTTTCTCTAGTTACTTCATTTGTGAATTTTATTTATATTTTTTAGTTATTTTCATTTTCTATTTGTGACGCCTCCCCTCTTGGGTTCTGGCTGTTTTGAAGCTGGTCAGCAGTTTTCTGTCACAAGGTGAAACCTGATGAGGAAGTGAAAAGGTAGATTTTTTTCCTCGCTGGAAAATTGCCTTTTTTTTAACCTTTTATTGTTCCTTAGGAATTGCTGCAATTGAACTAAATTAACCATTTAACTACTAATTACTAGTCTGCAGTTCTCTGCATTGAACATATCTGAACTTTATTCACCTGACTTTTCAGATAATTCTTTCTACTCTTTCCTCTTTAAAATTGTGTTGCAAACAAAAAGGTGACTTTGACAAGTAAAGGGAAGGATAGATTAAACAAAAGTATGAATTGAGACAAAAAATATATGCCAGTTTCAACTCTTGTTGTTCTTGTTTATGTATTCATTCAGCAAATCCTATGTGTGCCAGACTATATCCCAAAATGATATCACACATTATATCCTGACATGCAAAGATGAGTAGAATACGTTTATCTTTCCAGAGAATCACAGTGGAGTTAGAGACCCACGAGATGCATCTTTATATAATGCTCTTAATATGTCTCTCATGTTGGAGGACATATGGAGCATAAACAGGCATAAGGTGAAGCATGTGCTGTATACACTCCATGAGATGTGGTAAAAGAGCATTGTCTGCAGGGTTCAGAATTTGATGTCAGTTGTTCTACTATTCTGAGCTTACACATCACGTGAAGAGACTGTCTGCATTGTGGTTTTGTCGTGAAGACTAAATAAAATTTCATACACAGGCATAACATAAAATTTTCAGCAAATTGACCTAAAACCACATTAGAGGATGTTACCTTTGCTTTCTTACTTGCTTTGTTTCTTATTGATAACTGTATAGCCTTCCAGTAATAGCACATTCCTTCTTACTCAGACTCACTTACTGACTACATAGTGTGTTTCTACTGCTGGACTAAGCATTGTGTGGTACATGTTAATTAAAGCCCTTCCAAAAGATTGCTTGACAGACATCTTTTTTTTTCTTCTTCTAATGCTACAGGTTGGAAAAATACTCTTGTGCGAATGATGTGAAGTGATGTTTATTGACTGACTTGGTTATCTCTTTGTATCTGTCTAGTTTCAAACAGTGATGGCACATATTTCGGTCACCAGTTGCTCAGTGAATTGTGGATTGTCTGAACTGTCTCCATCCCCGTCATGTACATCACGAAGGCTCCTCACAAGTAGGTATTTTCTGTTCAGTATCACTTACATAGTTATATATTGTGATTTCAAGCATATACATTTATAATGAAAAGTGTAGAAAATACATGTGATTATAATACTGTTAAGAAATATGTCTATTTTTTTATGTACAACCAATTGTAGAAAGAAAGAGCAGATTAAGATGCATCTATTTTGTATATGTATGTGCAGTATATGTCAGTAGTTATCCATCTTTATATGCAGAATTTAGAACTGTAGAATTTTTTCCTCTTTTAACTCTATAAAATGAAGTCACTGGAAACTTTCAGTGTCTTTTGGTTCTTATAACTCTAGCAATGGAAGCCTGAAAAGTTTACTTAACACAGTATTTTGAGACCATTCAATTTTATTAGTTTTACCCAATAGAGTATCTGATATGCTTCCATTTACATAAGTACCATATGATAACTGACATGTTATATTTACGGTATCATGAAAAGGGAATGATTCTCAGTGGCAGAAGATCTTAATTTAGTCCAACTCATTGATCATCTGACTGCTCAAACCTCTAGACCTCAGTATCTTCATCTCCAGAATGAGAAGAATCTGCTTTACTATTCATAAGATTTTTTTCAAGGTCAAATGAGGTGATAAATGTGGCATTATTAGTTAACTGTACCCCCCCACACACCTTAAAAATAGATGGCATCATCTGTGACCGACTAACATTATAAGTAGGGAACTAGAAAAATTTGACCAGGATTTTCTTTTAAAATTGGATGATACACCCAGAGTTTGTATGTTAGTCACCTGAGAGGTAAATGGTAAAGTTATATTTAATATTAGTGACCCAAATTAATTTTTGTTTTTGAGAAAATTATATCTAAATGAAAAAAATTGTTTTTCACACATACAGCATACACCAGGCCCCAGCAAATATAGAAATAGGTCTTCATTTCTAATATCCAGGTTGTTTACTCTTTTATTAAATTTTATTTTGAGGTAGTTGCACTTGGAAGAGAAGAGATACATTTGATACTTTTAAACCACAGTTTAATTTCAGGATACTGAAAGTCTAGAAATTCAATCAGATATTGTTCATTTTATATAATATATTTAATTCCTTTGTTCACTGAAGTCTCTTTATTGCCTCATATGACCGTTCTCCTTAGCTAATGAATACAGCTAAACTGTTTATAAAACTGAAATGAAAATCTTAACAAACATATTTAGTAATATTGAGACTTTACCAACAAATTAAACAAGTTCTTATATAACCAGACCAATGTGATGAAAGAGGTTTGCACATTTTTTCCCTAAAAATTAGCTCTAAGCGTAACTGAACAGGCAATGGTTTATTACATTAACAAAATTTTTGCATATAATTTAAACAAAGTGTAACAACATATATGTCTCTGCTGATATTGTAGCGTCATCTTTAATCATGATAACTTCCTGGGTTTGCATTCCAATTCCATCACTTTCCAGATAGGCAATATTAGACAATCAATTATATTTTCTATGCCTTAGCTTGCTCATCTATAAAATGGGTCTAATAACAAGAATTTTATGCTTATCTGCTTATGGTAAATTAGATGAGTTAATATGGTCAAGTGCTTAAAAGAATGTGTTATTGCCACTATTAGTAATTATTATTCCTTGGATGAGTGTGGGATAATGGTAAAGACCACAGATTTTGGAATCAGAAAGCTCTAGTTTCAAAACCAATTATTAGCTAATGATGGAACCTAAACTAGTTACTGAACATTTATAAAGTCTTAGTTTCTGATAAATGTTAATAAAATATGACATACTGCTTTTGATAAGGTAGTTTAATAAAGCAGTGGGCAAACAGTAGTAACCATCCCCCTCATTGGAAGTTGTGAAGATATCACAAATTAATATGTAGTATAATTTTAAGGTACAATAAATCAGAGCTCCTCTATTTCTGAAAATGTTTTTGTCATGTCTTATATTTAGGGGACCTTCAGAAGCATGTCCAATCATAAGATTTATTTTGTTAGATCTAGAATTCCCAAGAAGACAAATCATTTCAATCAAATTGCAAATGCAAACATACCTTAAATAATGGCATCCAGATTTAAAGAATAAAAATGACAAAAATCCATTAGCTTTTTTAGGCAACCAGAGAATATCAGCCAAATGTTTAATTTATTATAAAGATTGGACATTTTTTAAATGTTTTTGTTGTTTTCTGGAAAGAAAAAGATAAAAGAAGAAGGAAAGTAGAAATGTAGACTATGTGTCACAAATTGACAGAAGAGGGGCTTGAACTTTTACTTTTATAAGCATGTGTCTTCAATCAGATTGTATAATTATATTATTAATAAACTTAGAGTATTGTCCTTTGGGCTTGTATTGAACAAAATTCAGTGGTTATAATGGGTGGCAGTTTTCAAATGAGTCATAATTTGTTCCCAAGGTAAGAAATACTGATAACTTGGAACAATAATCTGAGCCAAAATCCAATTGCCTGGCTGCTGTGTATCACTCAGAGAGGAAAGCCAAGTCTTGTTCCCTCCCCTGTTAATTATAAACCATCTAAAACAGTGACAGTGTTTGTTCAGTCCCTGTCTGTATCCATTCATATCAACAGCCAGAGTCTTTCACATGCAAATTTAATCTGGCTTCTTGATAATTCAGATTATAATATCACTAAATGCTGCTTTGCACACTTCCTTTTATTCTTCTTGCTTATTTTTACAATCATTTCTCCTTGATAGAGCTGGCCCATGATGAGGACAGCTTTTGCCCATAATGGAGGAAGCATTTGAGTGTAGCGGCTCTGGAGGTGCATTCCTAGAGCCAACATACTACTGGACGTGGTTTAGGCCCACTGCTACTTTGCTCTTCCTTCCTGCTTGGGGAGCTGGTTGAGCTGTTGAGAGGTGACTGTGGAGCTTATTCGGACCTCCTCTTCAGGGTCCTGCATCGTTCTGTACTTTGAGTGCTTCCCTGTGGCCAACATTCACATTTGGAAGTCTCATATTAAGACTTAGGATATAATAAAAAGAAAAAGCAGAGTCACATCGTCAAAGCCCCACTCATGGACACTCAGGTGTCTATACCTGTTTTCCTGATAGTAATGTATTTGCATCTTTTATCTTAAAAATTATTCATGACTTTAGACATCTACAGAGTCTGACTTGGTCAGATATCAGTATAATACTTTATAAAACAATATCCTTAAAAACTAGAGAGAAATGCAGTGTTTTATTCACTCTCAATGCCAGAGTTTAGGGAAGATATGGAGTACTTAGAACTGAAGTTACTGTAGTTTGGAGCAGAGCAATGAAATCTTTATCAGTGGGACTGAAAGATTAGGTCTCTTTAACAGGGTCCTAACTCTGAGAACAGTTTTCGGAGTCTAGGAAGTCCAAGACACAGGCATTGGCAAACTAGGGGTGTGGAAAGGGACTGCTGCTTCCAACAAGTGTGTCTTTCCCCTGTCCTTATGTGGTGAAAGGGACAAAAGAACTTTCTAGGGCCTCTTTTGTAAGGGCTTTCTCTAATCCCATTCCTGAGGGCCCCATCCTCAGACCAACTGATCTCTTAAATGCCCACCTTCAAATAGCATCCCCTTAGGGTTAGTGTAGGATTTAACATTTGGGTTTTAGGGAGACATTCAGCCTATCTCAGTGTCCATCTGTTCTACTACACTGTTGACTGACTGAGCGTTCTCCTCATCATAAGTGCTCTTATATTTCCAGTGTCTGGAATGAGTCATAATTTGTTCCCAAGGTAAGAAATGCTGATAATTTGGGACAATAATCTGAGCCAAAATCCAATTGCCTGGCTGCTGTGTATCACTCAAAAGAGGAAAGCCAGGAACTACTTCGCAAGTAGGTGGTGATTAAATTATTGAGTGAAACAATGACATTTGTCCTCCCACCAAACAGAAAATAGTTACTAAGTCAGGAAGATTTCCATGAAATATCTTTGAATATGTAGAATTAGTTTAAAATTGTTGATATAAATCTATAAAAAATGAGGAAAATAAAAGTAATAACTTTTTCATGCAGTGATATTTATATCATTTTTAATATTTTAGCAAAGATAGTATTTTTTGAAAATATAAAATACATAATTACTAGCTTCCTGATTAATTTATCATTATGCATATTATTTTAAGAGTATTTCAACAATGATAGTTATTTCACTTCATCTTGACTAAGACTGGAGTTATTTTCTCCTAGTAAATTACTAAGAAGTTATACATAGCAAGAAAATAGTTTCTCATCTTATTAATTGTTATATATATATATTGAATTAATTTTGTTCGTTTTGTCAGAAACTATGAAAAAGTACTTCTGTCTGGCTGGCTGGCTATGCTCACACACATATATATTTCATATATCCATGGAAAGTACCTACTATTACTAATTTGGGAAAGGTAGAATGTATATAATTAACTGTAGTTATGCTTTCCTATAGGTTTTGTTTTCTTTTTAAGTAGAGGAGAAAACAACTGAACAACAACAACAAAAAAGTCACTCTAAGTAAATAAACAAAATCCTAGTTACATCTAGGCCTGTGAACCTTCATCTGAAAGTGATTTTACTAAATGTATATAATTCACATAAGAAGTAAAATTGCTGCATTTAAATGCTTTTTCATGAATGGTACCATCTTTAACAGGAAAGGCCTGTAAGTTCTTGCAGCTAGTATCTTAACAGTTGACATTCATCTTTGCTTCTTAGTGTACATCAGTCATTGAGAGGCATCAATATAGGCTAACTAGGTAGAGTTATAAGTAGCACAGAGCATATCAAGCTGTTTAGCTTTCACAGGTGGTATAGAGGTGAGTAGAAAGTACTGATCTCAATAAGACATGTCTAAAAAGAGAGGTGGGCAGGCAGGACCCTCAAGTTTTAAGTTCATGAGCTATTTTAGATTGAAATACTTCAACCAGAAAGGGGTAATGTTTGAATTACTCATATGTCAAGAATATTCCTCCAGTTATATAGCAGATATATTTTGGAGTAATGTAAGTATTATCAGTTTTAGAACTTTGCATTAACAGCAATGGAAGTAGGTAGAACAATACTGCAGCATAAGAGATCCTTGAAAGAAATGGGTATCCCAAAAGTAACATTTGAAAAAATCCTGGGAGTATTCGAATAACTTTTTTGGTATCTTATGTGTTTGAAGATCAAAATGTCTTGGTGACTGTTGTCTAACATTCCTTTTAGCTAAAGGATTGAGAATTGTGTGTTGGAATTTGATGATAATAATAATAATAGCTACTGAGCTACTGTGGGATCTCACTGCTGCATCATCATTTAATGTTCACAATGTTGTGCAAGAATGTCCTTATTTCCCTTTTATAAAGGCCATGTGTAATGTGCAGTGGACACTACTGATTAACATATACACTTCTGTAGCCTAAATTTGTGACAACCTTACTGCTGTATGACTATGACAAGCTCAAGAATATGGAGTCATGTTCCATTTTACATGTGGAAATAGAAAACTAATTTTATTTTTGCAATAAGGTTAATTTTGACAATATACTATGCTTCAGGTTTTAAGCCATGTTTATTTAATATCCTGGATGGTAAGTAACTTATAAAAGTATAAAGAAAGATTTGCCCTTCTCTAATAATCAGTCTGAATAAAAAAGAGTAGCTGCATCTATTTGAGACATGAACTCAATAGCAGGTACAGCCAGGTGATACTGCATGAGCCATTTTTAAGAGTCAACATTTTCTCTCTAAGGTAAAATGAATCTCTTCATTTAACATGGTTTTATAAAGTCTTATTTTTCCATACTAATGGTCGGTGTAAGTGTCTTAAAATTATTGTAGCTTAGTGTGCTTGCTTGATCCCTCAAAATAAGACTAAGATTCTTGGTTTCAACAAGTATCTTATGTGTACCAGACACCTGACCAAATGCTTTCTCATTAACTTTTTCTTTTCAGTTCAATTAGTTGAAAAGAATTTTGTTGAAACATCTCATATTTTGCTTATCTCTGTGATGGAAAGATATTGCCAGTAATTACTATCCCTTCGATGTGCACTCAACTATAGTTATTATATTTACCCAAATGAGGGAAACAAAAATGTACTAACATATATGCCTAAGAAACAGAAATAGCTTTGAAGAAGCAGTGATTTTAACACCTGCTTTTTAAGAGAGAAGATAATTACAATATTTTAGTCATTTGAAATTTGAGGAAATCAAATTATCTGAGAAGAAAATCCTGTTTTAAATTAGTTTAAATAGTTGAAGTTAAAGAAGTCTTCCACTTAATCATTCAACAAATGTTTATGGAACTTGGGCTATTGAGTAGGTCTTAGGACTTTATGAACAATAAATAAAGTCCCTGTCCTTGTGGAATTTTTATTTCTTGTGGAATATTTATGTAGTGCAATACACACACAGAAATGTTAGCATAGCTAATTTTAAATAAATAAACTCCTTTTTGCAATAAAAATTATTCTTATATTGAACTTTCACAAAGCCATATGAAGTTACAAATGGTTCATGTGTTTCTTATATTCTTTACTCATTTTTAAGAATATCTGAAAGTATTCTAGAAGCTAAGGGTGAAATCCCCAAGATTGTTTTGTACATCATCAGATAGCTCTGAAAGCATTACAGGAAATAATAGGGGATGGAAAACTTGAACACTCAGAGACTCGAAGGGGAAAAAATTAAACCAAAGAAGAAAATAGCCCCAGGTTTGTTTGTTTGTTTGTTTTTCTTTCAGTTGAGGTTTAAGTTTTCTTTGAGCTGAAGTATGGAGTATCATACACTTACTGAATCTGCATTACCTGATTGTGTGCTTGGTTTTATAAGAATCATTGATTCATATTTATTACTTAATTAGAAATACAGTATTGACTGCACACTTAGAGCTTGTGTTAAAAGGAACAGTTCAGAAATCAGAAGATCAAGTGTCAACCACATTGTACTGAGCCAGTTTTCTAATATGAAAGTCAGTCTTTTATTAATCATTTCTGGATACAATAATATGACCTCTTTATTAAGTTCACCAAGTAAGTAGATATTAAATTCTATTTGCTTGGATTGCAAAAATAGATAAAGTAGCCCATTCCTCTTGTGGAAATGAAAACTATCATAACTATGCACTCATTTAAAAATATTTTTCTTTCACTGAAAACTGGGTTCATGTTTGAAGACTTAGTTAGGTTTTAAGGTTATTTTTTCTGAATATATGACTTGCAGACTTATCCAAATTAATATCATTTAACTTTCCTGCGAGGAATCTGCTTGATACACAAATGTGCCATAAAATATCCAGCAGTCTTTACTGAATGTTTGCTTTCTAATTTAGATTTAAAAAAAAAAAAAACGAGGCTGAAGATCATGTATAAAATGTTATCAAATGGTGTTTGCCACTGGGTCAAAATGCTGTTAGTAGGGAAGTACAAGTTGCACTTCAGTACTAATTTTGCCTTTTCCTACTACTCCAAATAGGGAACAAAAATAAGGAAATTTCTGCCAATGTAAAACTAGTAGACAAAGTAATTGTTATTGGGCCCTATCTTAAATACTAACAGCCTGTAAAGGATAGCACTAAAATAGCGAGTAAATATAGACCATTTCAGTGTCATACTCTTAAGACTATTAAAATATATTCATGCTGGAAGCTTCCTTAAGCCAGGGATATATCCATGGCTTCCTCAAGGAGGAGACACATAAGATAAATTGTCAGATGGAAATGCTAAGTCCAAAGCAAGGAAGAGCCATTACATTTAAAATTTCTGGATGGTTAATTTGTTGATACCATTCTTGTTGATACCATTCTCCCTGGGAAAATAACACAAAGCCAGGTACATAGAAAGAAGCATGTAAATGTAGGTTCAACTGAGTGATGCCCTGCTTTTCATTACTCTGCAAGATCAATTACAAGCTTAGGCTATAATGATAATTTTTTAAAGACTGGATGGTGGACATTAATTTCATTCATGCCTTGGTCTAGGAGAAACTGAAAGGCTATAGAGAATAAGTTAAAGCCATTAAATTAAAAGGGAGCTTCCTTTTTCTTTGTTCACATTGTCTTCTGCCTGTTAATGAGGAAGACACACCCCTCTACACATTGCTCCTCACACACAAACTCCTTGGTCAACTGGCTGCTAAACAAAGTCAATCCTTCCATATAAGTTCTGTCAGTGTTGTTCTCACTTCAGTCATAAAATCTATTTAGTAGATTGCCGTCAGAATTTTTAAGTGAAATAGTCATTTTTTTTAAGTCAGAGAGATACCATAATTTTTCATAGTTTATATTTGTGTGTATGGGTGTGCTGGTCACATGGTAAAATAGATTTTTTTCTGGAGGGGAACATAGTCAAGAAAGTTAGAAAACCACTGTTATGAATCTAATCCCCTCTCATCCTTCTGCCTCTTGTCTTCTCAGTTTGTCCTTTGTAATTCATACATATTTTTAAAAAAGCTTTCCTTTATTTACTCTTTTCTGTTAGTTGAGATAGCTCCTGTGTTTCTCACACTCCATATTGATAGCCAGCACTTGGTATAGTGATCACTGGAGGAAGTGCTCACTGGCTACTGTTACAAGTAACGAATTAGTGATAATCTAAAAGCAGTTACGATTTTAGATGTCAGTGCAGATGCCAGCTTACTTTTTAAATTTCACCTTCATTTTCTTTCCTTAAATCCTATCACTACTATGGTTAATTGTCACTATGCAGTTGCCTTTTAGAATTTCTAGGTTCCTTTGCCTCTTCTGTCAAAACAAGTGACCAATCCAGGTGATTCTGTCACCTAATATTCTTTAAGACAGTCCTCTTATTCTTGACATGACAACTGTGATGATTATATAACTTTTTCTACCTAGACTGTGGCAACAAATATCTGACTCTAGCATTGCTCTTTTCTCTTATATCATTGTCCTGGCTACAGGAACTCTTCCTAACACACAAATATAAATAGTTTATTCTTTGTGTAAATATCTCCTGTCACCACACTCTGTTTGCCTTGAGATTAAAATTCAGACACATTTGAAGGAGGATAATATTTAAGATATTCTCCAATAATATCCAGCCACATGTACCTAAAATTTCATCTTAGGTCAGCATTGTCAACTGTTAAATATGTCTAGATCTTTTGGGTTACTGTTCCATGGGGCCAGCCCATATTCTCCTCTGTGCCTAGACTACCTTAACCTTCTATTATGCTTGGGAAATGTCTTCACATCTTTGAACATATTGGTAAAATTTTTGCCTCATGTAAGAATTCTAAGTATTTTGAATCATCAATTATGGTGTTACTTCCTGAGTGTTTAGGGAGCTAAAGTCCTTCATTGTCTACATGTTTGTCCTCCTGTCTCTAATTGAACTCTGGGTTTCTCTTGCTTATGCATTGCCAATTCTCCTTTGTAACCCTAAATAGATCCTGTCATATTGCTTGGCACTTGGAGTAAATGAGGGCTGAATGAATTACAGTTCCGGAAACATCTGAAATATTTTCTCCTCCTCCACTGATGTGGCTTTGTTATTGGTTTAATAACAACCAGTGACTGGTTTAAGGGATACCTTAGATTCCCCTAACTTGCGTGCTCTAAAGGAGTCTAGCCATCCATGTGCACAAAAACAAAGCCCACTTTTAATACAAAAGAACTTTAACAGGATTAGTGTATGAAGAGAGCAGAAAAGAAAGTATTAGTTTTCCAATAAACTATCCCAAATTACCCATCCTCTCGTGGGTAAATGCCCAGCCAAACAGGGTTGGCCTAAAGTCAGGCCACTAAGGCCCAAAGATTTCCCACAAACCTATCTAGCACCTTCCTGCCAGGAATCAGAGGCAGGTGGCAAAAGGACCAGGCAAGTCTGGGATGAAAGAAGAAAAATCAGAGTACAAATCAAGGTAAAGTCTACCACTGTCATTCTCCCCACTGTCTCTCACCTTTGTCTTTTCTGAGTGTTTTTATATTTCTCTCCTCTGTATATCTCCTTCAGGTCTTCCAAGTCCCTGGTGCAAGTCCAAAGCCAAGAAGCAAGTACACGCCTGTCCCTATGTGTCTCCTCAGAGACATATACTATATAGCTTCCATGGTATATGCCTTCATCTAGTCATTCAACTCTTCCCTTCACTAGGTGGGACAGGGAATGTAGAAACTTCCCTTTATATGGAGATGCACTTGGTACAGCTTTCCTCTTCCCCTCTATAGATTGTTAGATTCTTGTACAATAGCGGTCTCTATTGTTTTTCCTTTGACTTTCTTTCCCTGTTTTATAGCTCCTAGAAAGTTCATGTAAGCAAAGGAGTGTGTCTCCATAATTCAGTCTACAGAGAGCAATTGTTAACCAGTTTATGCTGTGGGCTTAGGTTATCATTTAGAGAGATTCACAAGTGCATATGCCTGGTAAGAGAATTCCTAAAGTGTATTTCCTAAAAGAATATTAAAAAATGGGCTCCAGTTTTTTTTTTTTTTAAAGATTTATTTATTTATGCACACAAGCACTGGGGTACAGGCCAGAGGTGGGGGGTGAGAGGATTCACCACAGAGAGCGGGGAGCAGAACAGGCAGATCAACAGAAGTACACTGCTGAGGG
>JAGFMF010011649.1:0-77187 GCA_019455555.1 Galemys pyrenaicus | reverse complement strand
CCCCCTGGCCGGCAGCAGGGATCGAACTTGTGCTGCAGTGGCTGCGATTTGCTTCGTAGTGCGTTGCTTAACCCACTGCGCCACCAGGGGAGGCCCTGGGCTCCAGTTTTAACCACTTGCATTTAAAATCAAATCTTGTCTACAGCCTAACCTGGACATTGATCTTGACCTTGACCTTGAATATCCTCATTTGGTGCATATTCCCTAATTGTTTCATTACCATCCTAACATTCTAATAGTATGCCAACAGCTGACAGTTTTTAGCAACACATTCAGAGGAAATTATTCTTTTAAATACAAATTTCTTTCACAAGATATCAGGGGAAGTCAGGAAGAATTTCAAGAGCAAGCCCAATGATTGGTTTAATTTGGTAAGTAAGATATTACTGTTAGTTACAGGAAGCTAATCATCATTTCTTGTGGTTGAACTGATTATATTGCATCGTTATATTTCATGAAAGCATATATTTAATAAGGGAAATAGATCATTAATTCTGTAACTATATACACATGCACACGTGTGCACACACACAGTCATTCTCTGTTACCAGACACCATTCCAATATACCTTCTCCACACTGTCCCCCTTTTATCATGCAAAGCTCACTTCCAGTGTCATTCAAATGAACCCCTGATTAAGGGGAAAGAAACTATGGTAGGTCCCTAGTTCCCTTGTTTCTGAATAAATGGCAGTGAATGACACATTTTTGTCCAAGCAAATTTAAGAATGATGGATGGACTATACATGCCTCTTATTCATAATAAAAGTTACATAGCAAAGTGGGGCATTTGTATACAAAATTCTCTGGGATGTAAAATGTATGTATCCAAGAAACAAGGGAAAAAACAAAAAATTTATTTTGTAAAAAGTATTAACTGCTTCCTTTAAATAAGTAAATGAAATTAAAATTAGAAAGTGTACCAATACTTTCATATCTCAGTTAATAAATTCACAGTAACAGTAAATAAAATACTGCTAACTTATTTTTACTAAATCTTTCAATAAATGTTAGAAATAGAACTTGTAGGCTAGCTGATATTTTCAATGTTTGCTTTGTATTTAATTTTTCCATATTTTTGTAAATGCAAAAATACAAAAAATGTTACACAACATAAGATCACTGTTAATAGTGAAAAATACTCCAAAGTAATAAGTATATCTTAACACTTTTTCAAATGCTTGACCTTGAACATTTACACATCCTGTACAAATATGGGGTCACATCACTCATGTTTTTTCCCTTTGTAATATATAATAACAATCCATTCCCACTTTCCATTCCCATAAATATTTTTCTAAAAGATAATATAAGGAATATGTAACATTAGACTGTATGACTATACCATAATTAACCCATGTCAGTGGCCATTTAACTTGTTTTCCTTTATTCTCTATTGCAATGTTTTTTATCATACTTGCATATATTTTTTTGACTATGTCAGGGTTTAGATAACAGCTCCCACCTGATCCCTTCTCTGAGGACCAGATTCCATGCAGCACAGATGGTGTCTTTACTTGGATACCTAATCGGCAGTTTATGTTAACATGTCCAAAACCAAAACTGGATTTTTCCCCACCCTACCTCAAAGTTGCTTCCTCCCCCACATGTCTAGTAATCCTTTCTGAACCTCACGCCTTTCCTAAGAGATGGAGACAAGACCTAAATGTTACTTTTATCCTTTCCACACTCCCCACATTTAATTCATCATTAACTTTAATTGACTCAGTCCTCAAAACACTTCCAGAATCTGCCCTCTTCTTTTTGACTCCTCCAGTACCATCCAACTTTGTCTGGACTGCTCTAGGTCATAGCTTCTCATGGTTTCCCTTACTGTGTCTCTTGTGCCTCTATCAATCCTTTACTTATTATTCTGCACAGGCTTCTGAACACCTAAATAAAATCCAGAGTCTTTTCTGTGACTGTCAGGACCCTGAGTGACCTGCCCCTGTCTCCCCTCATCCACTGCGTCCTGTCTTCTTTCTCTCCCTAGGTAGCTTGTCAGCTAGCAAGCTGGCTGCTCTCTGCTCTCGTGGGCTAAAATGCTCTGCCCTCATACTCCAGCTGCTTCTTCCTTTTTGTGCAGGACTCAGTGGAAATGCCATCTGTTTTAGCAGCTTCCTGCCTACAGAGTGAGAAGAGAAGGGAGTCCCCTACTCAGTCTCAGACAGACCTACACATTTTGTTTTCTTTGTATGTGTATCATTTCTTAAATAAGCATGTGTTTACTTATTATATACCAGAATGTAAATTTCATGGAAGCAGAAAAAAGACTTAGTCTTGTTCACTCACAGTTCTTTCTCTAGAACCAAGACTAGTGCTTACTGTCTGGTGGGAACTAAATATTTATTAAATGAACAAATAAATTCTTAAAGGTTTACTTCTATAAATTGTGTAAGTAGAATTTCTCAGTCGGCTTTTTTTTAGTGTTTGCCCTCTGATCCAACCCCTTTACCAACAAGACACCAATCGTCCCTCCCATCAACCTTGATAGGACAGGACTAAATTTACTGCACCTTTTGTCCAATATGGCACACATAAATGTGTTTTGCCAGTTCTGTGTTCAATATTTAACCAATTGTTTTAACTTTCATGTTAGAGCCTACTAATGAGGCCAACACAGATTGAAGTTAAAAATCTTTCTTATTAGAAGCCAGTCACTTCTAACCCAGTTCGTGTAGCCTAGCTGTATCTGAAGACTACTGGAAGTAAAGGATAAAGAAAATGAGATGTTAGAGACCACACTCATCCTTCTTCATTTAAGTACTTACATTTATTTCAATGATTGCTCCTAGCCCTAGAAAATACATGCCATTTCTTTTTGTCAGATGAAGAAATAGACAATGAGAGGTTATGATTCTTGAAGTTAATAAGTTATAGAACTGAAATCTTTACCCAGATCTGACTGGTGTTTCCAAAGCCTGAACTGTTAATGTAGCATCATAAAATTAAAAGGTTCACACCTCTTGCCCAAATTCCAGAGATTTAATGATTATATTTTTATGTAGATTCTGCATACTAGCACTCTATTCAGAGCCTTTTTAGGAGAAACAGTGTTATTTCTTTCGAATATTTCCACAAGTTCAAATATTTGTTTTGCAGTGTAAAGGAAAGTTTCACAGAGAGTGAAATGGAAGCGACTAGAGTTCATCATCAGTAGAGGCATAGAAACAATAAGTTGCTGTAGAAAGTTTCAACAAACCTTCTGTGTATGCTACAAACAGAATCACATCATTGTAATTTGTACAAGTGGAATCTATATTATAATCTAGAAGTGATTTCACACACAGAGATATCCCTACCTTCTTAAGAGTATTGAATAGTTTGCTTGTTTTTATTTTTTTGTTCCAAAGCCGATGTGGAGCAACAAAGGGAGAGACCATCAAGAAGTACATACAGATGCAAAGTCTCTCTCACTTTACATAATAAATTATGAATATTTGTTTCTAGGAATAAGTAGGTCATCACAGATGAGGCAGGTGAGGTCATCTTAGAGATGGATAAAATTTTTAAAGTTTCTCACTTACTGAAGAGTCATCACAATGTCACTAAAATAACCAATATTTGGGGAAAATAAGAAAGACAGAAATAAGAATGACAAGGTAAAAAAATATGAAAAGAGGTTTGAATTATTTATATACAAGTCTTCAGATGTAAATGACCTGTTCAATATTTCTATTTTTCAATATGAACATTTAACAATATGATTCAGTAAATTATAAAGAATTCGAAATTGGTTCACACAATTTTGTTTGTTTGTTTTACTATAGCAGTGATATATTTCAAGATAAGGAGGCAAAATTTCAATGAAAAAAAATTTTTGTGACTTTTAGTTAAAGAGGTGGGTACAATGAAGTGGGGACTCTCTTTATTTATGGGAGCTGTGCAGATAGCTGAGTACATAGTTGACAAGAGGCTATTTGTAGGAAGCTAATTTAGAGTGGAAACAAATAGTTGTGAAAAGTGAGGAAATCCTGCTTGGAAAAAAAGTGTGGCAGGATCACATCAAATAGGAGTGTTAGAGTAATTTACTATTCTAGGAAATCCAGCAGCTGGTTTATCTAACGCGTTCCTCTTTTTCATGAGCCCTGGAACAAGGACAGGAAGTGGTTCAGTAGACAGGCTGACTTTCCTGTAAGAGATTCCTGTAAAAATTTAGTAACAAAGAACACTTTTTAAAAGTTTAATACTTAGACATTTCAGGGACTCTGTACTGAAATCCCTAAAATAATAAATATATGAAATGATGTATACATCTCTAATTGGAGTTATTTGGACATTATCTTAGAATGAATAATTTCAAATGGAAAAAAGAGGAAATGAATTTCTGCATATGTTATTCATGAAAGTGTACTGTATAGAACTCAACACTTAGAATTAATTTTACAAAATAATGAAAACTATAAAATAGCTGCATATTGAGAAAATAACCCAGAGACCTAATATAAAATAGAATAATAACCCATAATCACTTTGTGGAAATAATAGAGCTGATATAAATTTTAGATGGACTCTCAAAAAATGTAAGTAGTAGTATAGACAAAAGAAGCATGCAAATCACACAATGAAAAACAATGTCTAGAAGAAACCTGGAAAAATAGTGTGATTATTTAGAATTATACTTTTTGTCAAATTACCCTAAAATATTAATGTCTTTATACGGTCCTACAAAGAAAAACATGTACTTACCAAGACCAGAAGGTGGGGAAAATGGGGAGATGGTGGTCAAAATCAAAAACACGAACTTTTACTATAGCCTGAATATGTTCTGGGAATATAATGTACAGTATCATGACTATATGTAATATATAGTATTTTGTGGATTTGAAATTTGTTAAGAGAAGATATTAGGTGTTCCATCACACACAGTAAAAAAGAGATTTCCATTTTCCTCAGTAATACAGAGAAACTCTTTGTTCCATTCAAACTATTGTCGTAAGTGTATAGAATATTTTCTGTTCTGTAGGTTACCAAAGGAGTCAAGTATGGTTCTACTAGAATGGTTATCCACTGTAACTATATTTTTAAGTAATAAAGTGCAGTTTTTATGGGAATCTTTGCCTTGCTCCAGAATCATTAAAGAGGCATAGCAAGTAAAAAAAAAAAAGTGAATAAAGTTTTTTTTTAAAGATTTATTTATTTATGCATATAAGCACTGAGGTACAGGCCAGAGGTGTGGGGGGGTGAGAGGATTCATCACAGAGAGCAGGGAGCAGAACAGACAGATCAACTGAAGTACTGCTGAGGGGAGCAGAGGGCACAGCAGGAGAGGTCTGCCGTGCTCTGTGGGTCCCCTCCCTAGCCGGCAGCAGGATCAAACTCGTGTTACAGTGGCTGCGGTCTGCTTCATAGTGCATTGCTTAACCCACTGCGCCACCAGGGAGGCCCTGTGAATAAAGTTTTTAAAAGATACCTCTGTTCACATAAGACTTTCCTTGAGTATAAATTTCACTGGGTGGGGTGGATACATCATTATTATAGTTTCTTATTGCCATGGTAAAAAATTTGTCAGAAATGTTGTGGCTTAATCAGAAGTGTATTCTCACAGAGTTCTGGGAGACAAGTCTCAAATCAAAATACTGGCAGAATCATGCTCCTCCTAGAGCTCCCACAGGAATATCTTTTCATTGATACTTCCTTTAGGTCACTGCCATTATTCCTTGGCTTGTGGCTGCGCATCTTCTATCTCTGTCTTGATCATCACATCACCTCTTCCACTGTATGGGGCAAATCTCTCATTGCCTTCCTCATATGCATGTAATCCATTTACAGTTCAGCTAGAACTATGACAGTCTTCCCCCAGCTGAACAGCCTTAATTGAATCATATATGTAAACAACAATTTTTCCAAATAAGATATTAGCATGTACTATACTTAGGGCGTCATATCTCTAGGGGCATCCAACTACGTGCTACAACATACAGTTTCCTATTATCAAGTAGATTTGAATCTAAAGCAGTTGGTGGAATATATTAAAATATAGATATTAACTAGAGTTTTTAGTAATCCACAACTAATCAACCATACCAGCATATGGAGGTATGGGGGGGGAGTTATGGTTTTGTAACCAAATTACTTTTTCTTACTTTTTCCCACCAATATTTGATCTGTTCTCAATTACTGAGATGATAGCACGAGCCACTGTTATTCTGTGCCACAGAATAATTAAATGCTACAGAAATCAAGTTTTAAAGGTTTCATCAAAACTGATTTCAAAATGAGTTATCAGAAATTTATTTTACAAGGTTTATTAACATGTTTTGCCTAATGGTCCTTGTGATATGTAATGGTATAGATTGGAATACTTGCTACAAATTACTTTGTACAAATACTTGCTACAAATACTTCCACAAATTAAGTGAATAACTCCTTTGTTTACTTTTCTGATGATAAGTTTCCTCATGTTCAGGCAATTTGTTATCATGGTAGAGAAATTAAGAAGATAAAAGAATAGCTCTGATCTGGCCTTGTTTCATGGCATGTCCAACTGAGAAAATGAGATATGTTAAAACACCATGTTTTCATTCCAGGCATCTTTAATTTTGATTCAGCAGCAAATCTGCAAGACAGACCAAGCTATAGATATTAATATGAATCCGGAGATTATGTCATTGTGTCTGTTATTATGTTAATCAGCTTAAGTGAATTAGCAATGTCCAACAAGACATTACTCACTTGAGAATGCATTCCACTAGCAATTTATCATGGTAATAAGAGGTAGAAAAAGACATTAGTTCCTTTAGTGGCAGCAATTATACCTGCTAATGGAAAGGGAAGCTATAGTTATTAAAACACATTATATCTTCTGTGTCAGAGTTGTTTATCTTTACTGAGATGCCTATTTCAGTACCTTTTCATTCAGATTCTTCTCTGTGTGTTTATTACTTTTAGAGAATTGGTTGGTCACAGGTTAATATTTACTTTTAGTCCTAAATTGCTGTGAGGTACAATGGAACATTAATTCTCTAGAGGACATGAAGATTTCTCCTGAGACTGTAGATATGAAGGGAGCTTTGAAGAAGATTCCGTGATCTCCCTTGAACCAATTTTCACAGAGAAATGTTTGCAATTCAGTATAGACCTTTTGGCAAAGCTAGGTTCCCACAGACTTATAAAATAATAGGGTCCACTGGCAGAGAAGTGGCCCCAGGAACAAAGGTTGTACACAAAGTACAGCTTTTTCCTGGTGTCAAATATGATTGTTTTCACTAAGAGGAAATACATAGATTGTCTCTGTGTGTGAGTTTATCTACCATGATAACTAAAAATTCTCCACAAAAATGTACCAAATTTGTTGAGTTAAATTCACATTTTTATTCCAGAATGACTAGAAGAACTTATTCTAGGAAAACATCATTTTGTTAGAATGATTAAATGAAGTCAGCATATATTTCATAACTATTTCATGAACTTAAAATGAATCCTTGATAAAATTTTATGATTATCCCTAGTCAGCCATAAATAAAGTTGTAACTATAAAATATAAAAATATTCAGGAGATATTTAAGAAGTATTAAGAATTTAAGATAGGGACGTTGACCTCTCTATGACCTAATTAAACTGATACACTCTCTTTAGAGACTTGTTCTCCAAAAGAAGTTAAAAAAATCCTCTTTATGGTGTAGTTAAAAGTTTTCTTCACAATAAATCACAGATATACTAATAAAATGCAAGTTGACATTTTAACTCTAAATTGCTAAGTTACACTTTCAGAATTTATTTTGAAAGACTACTGAAAACAGTCCCTTAGTTAATGCTTATTCTCTGGGAGAAATTATCTGACTTAAGCCACCTACCATCTCCACCAGAAAAGATTGCTTCTGTCAGGACAGGTGATTGTGAGGCTCCATTATATCTTGGAGCATGTGATGCATGTCATTGGGCATGACAATGCCCTATGGTTGTCCCTTCTCGGTTGCAGGATGCTCCCCCAGCTTCTCTCCACTCCCCACGTGACCTCTTGTCATTTTGAGGACGAACCTGAACAAGTGGTAAGATACAGACTAGTCTATGTTGGTACAGAATCTGCTGGCTTTCCCTAACAGATTCCCTCTTGCTTTGGCATTTGCTGATGAGTCTTCATAGGGGCCACACTTTACCTCATTTGGCTACAACTGAATTGATACTTTTCAGACCCTTCTCCTTGTGATGATTAATCTGCAATCAACCTGTGCTGGTTAATCTGCAATCAGCCTTTGAACCACTTTTGAGTCTGGTCTCACCTCCAGGAACTTAGAGATCCTAGGAACTGGACCTTGCGTGATCTCCCTTCCTTATCAAGCTGGACAGCTAAGTTTCTCTTTCGTGTGCCTGTACCATCTCAAGCTGTTGTGGATGCCTCTTTCCAGAATCCACGGTGAGGAAGTGAGACATAAAATCCTGCTTGACCTGCCTTATTCTATCTTCTTTAGCCTAACCCTCACCCCATGAACAAGGAAGGCTTTGCTTCCTCTCATCCTTAGCTTTCTTCCTTCTCCCCTAGTCTTCCTCTCTTCCCAGGATGCACAAAAGTGCAGATATCCCTAAGTGGCATACTGCTTCTTCTGAATACCAGCCTAATAATTAACCCTGATGAAGGATAGGGGCATGGTGTCTACTCACTTGTACATGGAGTGGAGGGGATTATTCTAGCTGACATAAATCAAAAGGAGAAAGCTAAATAGTGGGTGTTTTCACTCATATGTAGAGTATAGAGAACAAAATAAAAAGATCAGACAAAAGTAAACCAAAACAAACCCTAAAATTATGACTGCAGAATTGAAGCCAATAAACCAGCATTGGTGGGAACAAAGGGGGGAGGACTATGGATTATTCAGCAGTGGGTGTGATCTGAAGAGATGAGAACTGATTTCCCTAAGTCATATAGTAATGTAAACCAATAGTACCTCAATTATATATAAAGTATGAGAGTAACTGGAATTCAGCAGGTCTTTTCTCTATGTAGCAAATAGAATGCCAAGTTCTCAATGTCCCCCGACAACGATAAGCAAGTTCTTTCCATTTTGTGCCTTGACAGAAAGAATAGACTGTGTTGGGGTGCTGGAGCATTGTTAAAGGAGAAAAAGTAGAATTGGTTTAACATGTACAGTTTATATAAATTCACATTGTGTGTGTACATGCATATGTAAATATAATAGTTCTGTCACCTGTTAGCTAGCTGCTTATGAAAGTGGCTTCACTCTGTATGTATGTAAGCCTCAGTTTACCATGAGATGTGGATATAAAACTATATAGCTCATAAGATTGTTTTTCAAATGGTAAACAAGACTTCTTGGTGATATGACACAGAAAAGCTTTAAGAACTTTAAGAGTACAGATGGCCAAATGACTTTTTTTCAGTTCCAATTGACTTCACAAACCAAGTCAGGTAGTTCAGCATGCAGTGACAATACAAATGTCAAGGGAAGCTGTGGAAAGGACTTTGCAATTATTTTAAACTAAGGAAAATGTGAACACTGATATGCAAATTATTAAAAATAAGCATTTATATTTTGGCAATGAGTTATTTCCAGCAGTCTGTCAGGCCTGTGCCTTGGGGCAGTTATTGTCTCTGTCCCAGATATGAAATTTGACTCTAATAAGAAATAAGAAAAAATAATTGAGAGAGGGTAGAACAGAGAATCTCCTTCATTACTAATAAAGTTGAAGCAGGGAAATTTTGGTTTATGTCAATGCTGAGTAGGTTTCTTAATGTTAGCAGACAGAATGAGGGGGACCCCAGGACCCTCAAACCTGCCTACCACCTGCCACAGAAAGAAAAACATATTCTTCATGCATCAGACCTTCAATAGAAAAAAACACTGTAATTCAATTAGTGTGCAATAGAGAGAAGAGAAAGAATATAGTTAAAATGTTTTCTAATTAAACACCCATAGCTACTCCTTCCCTCATGGGTAAATGCCAATGCTGGGCCATTGGGGCCCAAAAGCTTACCACAAGTCTAAGGCAACTTCTGATGGGGACCTATCGGAAAGGAGTAGAAGGGGCTTAGCAATTCTGGAAGGAAATGATCAAAATCAAGAGAAAGGCTACTATTGTCATCCTCCCCATGGGTCTCTCACCCCCGTCACTGTCTTCTTCAGTTGTCTCCTTTCATGTCCTTCAAGTCCCTGGCTCAAGTCCAAGGCTGAGAGCAAGTGTGGCTCCACAGGTCTCTCTGCTCCATGTCCCTCCTCCAGATCTTTTTCTAGTCCATCTCTTTCTGTTTTCTAAGTTATTTCTAACTTCGCTTCCCTGCCCAGCTCACCCCTTCCTTGCGTAGGGGCTGGGAACCTGGAACTTTCCCTTTCTATGGACATCACACTGTTATAACACTGAACCTCCGAAATGGAAACAAAGCTGGGCTGGGTTAAGTGTCCATTCATATAACCTGTAGAATGGGAGGTGTGTAGAACAACAACTATGACCTTCACTTAGATTTGAGAGGTTTGAATTTTAAAATGACTTCTGTAGGTGTATCATTTCCCCCACCATGTGGGAGAATATCATGTTGGTACCGTATCATATTACTAGAACTGAATTCTGAAGATTCTTTTAAAATTGGTTAACTACTCCTCTCCTAGGAATTCCAAAGGGGCACTTATGATTTACATTTAAAGAACAAAAACAGGGGCCTCCCTGGTGGCACAGGAGTGAAGTCGAAGCACTATGAAGCTATTTGCAGCCACCTCAGCATGTGTTCAATCTCCGGCCAGGGAGGTGACCCACATGGTACAGCAGACCTCTCCTGTCTAGCCCACTACTTCCCTCAGCAGTGTAGTTTAGTAGCTCTGTCTGTCCTGCTCCCAGCCCTGTATATGGTGAATCCTCTCAGCCCCCTGCACTTCTGGCCTATACCCCAGCTCTTGTATGCATAAATAAATAATCTTTAAAAAGAAAGAAAACAAACTAAGCCTGGTCAGGGCAGTGCTTCTCCAGTGAAAAGCTCACAGCTCCTGCTTTCCTTGGGAGAGGGGCAAAGAGCTGTGACAATGGTGAAAAACCTCTCCCTTTCATACCTTTTTGTCTGTTTCTGACATCAAACATAGTGATCTCTGAATAGGCATTTGTCTGTCCATCTGCTCAAATCTATTCTAATGTCTACAGGTCAGTTTTGTTTACTTGAGATTGAGCATTATTGTGTCTACTGTATCAAATAATTGAGAGTTAGAAAGTGCTTTTTAAATAAAAATAGTAAATGGCGCAGGATGTTCCCTTCAATCATCTCGTTTTCTCAAAAATGTGAGTTCATTTAATACGAAGTAAACTCTTGGAAGAAGGGGCTTAGATAAAGATCCCCTTACTGAATCGGACACTTTAATTTGTATTGTCTGAACCATTAGCTTTGAGGTGGAATAAGAACTTCTACTCCCTTTCCATCTAGACAATAACTTGAAAACAAAAGGAACAAAAATAAGCTCAAACTCCATCTTCTGCAATACAAGGAACTCATAATTCCAGGAAAACGGGATGAGGAGCAGGTGCAAGATTATGGCTTGTTTGGGTCCAAGCAGGGCCGTGCAGCTGCTTGTATAACCTTGACCACCAAATCAGTAGGGTTCCAGACGTCTCTGCTCCATGCCTCCACATCCAGGCCCAGGATTGATACAGGGATTTATGCAGAGTGGACGCAGTCAGATCTCCTCCACTGTCAGCTGCTGTCACCTAGCACTAGACAGGGACGCTGGGGGCTCTTCCTCATGAGAAATTGAATCTTCCCAGAGGAACAAACTAAAGATGAAGACAATTAAGGGGCCACCAGTAAAATTCACTGGCCAGGTCTGTGACTTCTCAACTATGTACCAGACCTTCAAATTAACTTGTAAGTTTCTTGCTTGAGAATAAAAACAGTTATTTTAGGGGAGCCTTTAACATAAGCATTTCAGAAATTCACTGCAGAGAAAATTGCTAGGGAAAATTTTACCAAGGAAACAATGCAGCAGTGTTTCTCAAAACTAAAGGACAGCCGTCTCCAGGTTGGAGAAGCAAATGCAAGCCAGCAGTCTAGGACTTCAGTGAATTAATAGCCACACTAAGGTACATAACTGAAATTTCGGAGTATTTTGGAGCCACGGTCATTTGGGCAGAGCTGTCTCAGAAACACCTTTCTTTATGCATCTAGAAACCACCATGGACACCACCTTGTGTGGGATGGCTGGGTCAGGACAAAGTTATTACTAGCTCTCCTGTCTTCACTAGAGCTTTATGCAGTGTCATAGACTTCAGAATTCTTACATTCCAGTGATTCTATCTCTGACACTTCATTACTTTCTCCTGGCCTGTGAAGGCAATCCCAGCACATAATCACGTCTCAAATATGCCCAACTCCCAATGGAAGTGGGCAAAATGCCAGTTTCTAATCTCTTAAAAGCAGTCATTGTACTAATTCATGAATGCAAATAGATAGTGGGCATCAGACATTCAGTTTCCTTTCCATTAGAATTCATACTCTCCACACTGGTCAGTATAGTCCAGTAGGGCTGACTTTTTTGACTTATTTTTCCAAATCCTGACTCAACTAGTGAGTCCTGCCAGCTACTATGTAGTTATAAAATCACCATATGCCAGATGAGATGCTAAGTAATTTACATGTTATGTCTAAGTTACCTTTCTAGGCATCTATGGGAAAGTGACAGTGTTTCTCTGATCCCAGATCCCAAACTCCCTCGGGTTTGACCTACAGCTGTATTTTTAGCCACTTTGTTACATGAGGCTCCTTTGAATAGCCACTTAGGAGTTACAGGCATTAGGAGACATGTGATAGGGGAAATATTTCTTTACCCAGAAAGAATTTGATCTCAAAAATCAGGGCTCAAATAGTGACTGCTGCAGAATGCCTGGGTGTATTGATGAGATGGAAAAAGAGATTCCGGTGTATAGGTTTATTTAACCAATTCAGTCCTATTTTTCAGACACTTAGGTGAAAGGATGGCTAATTTTCTGTCTGCAACTTAGAAATTTAAGTTATCATTTCTAGACTGTAAGTCAATAAATCGTAGTTAGAAATGTGGTATTTACGAAGGTCATGTTGAATGAGATGTCCTAATTTAGTATAAACTTGCATCAGGATAACTACTTGCTTTCCAACCAGTACCCATTATAATTAATAATCAGCAATGAGTAAATTAATAAATTTATATTTGTCTCCACTGCTCTTTTAAATCATTTAATTTAAATGTTGCCTTCTATTTCCATTAGTACCTAATGTATTAAATCTATGTTCACAAGGATTACTGGATTTTTATACATCACTTTGACATAATGATGTTCCCTGGTCAAATAATTAAGTAAATAGTGACAAAGAATGTCAGTTCTTAATGGACGTGATCTGGAATGTATATTACTCAAACACATCCATTGTTGAGCTTTATTTTGGAGAATAAATAAAATCATATTATTAATGATTTCCACGAAACATTTAAAAGTAAGAGGGAAAAATCAATGTGTGTTTTACTTATAGCACTCCATTGTCTATGGTTTTTGGTTTTTTTTTTTTGTATTTTATTTTTATTTTATTTATGTCTACATTTTAAGAGGGAAGATTGTCTATGGTTATTTTTATCCTTCATTTGAATTTAGCTTCTGTGTCCAGTACTTTCTCTTTTACACAATATCCTTCCCTTCCACTTCACTTATTAGGCATTTCATACCCACTCTGTCCCTCACCCCAGAGGTTCATCACCATTGTGAGGACACCAACTTTGTCCTAATAATCCCATGGATGTATGTGCACAAACACCCCAATGTCTGTCCTTCTACTCCATTTCTTTTCATTATGAGACTTACATGTCTGGCATCCTTTCTCTTCTATTAAGTGCCAGTTTTTCCTCAATGTTAAGTGTCACCTTCCCTTTTTCACCTCTAATCTCCACTTTCTGCCCTTCCAGTGCTATGCTGCCCAGCCAGCCAGGCAGTTGCACCAAGTGTCTTGCATGTGAGGATGCTGAGTAGTGTCATTTTGCAATATGGTCAAGAAGAGTTTCTGTAGAGTTACTTTGGTTAATTTAACTTTGTTCTGATTCCTGGCATGTCTCAGGAAATTTCCATTTCTATGTCATATTCTTCCCAAAGCAGTTGTTAAAGTTCTTTAATGATTTTACTACATAGGAAGGAGTATTTTGGAATAAGAATAAAATTATATTAAAGAATAAAATTATATTAATATTGTATTAAAAACAAATGATACTAAGTATGCATAATTTCAAAAAACTTTGCATAAACTCATGAAACAATGCAACAATGCAATATAATAAAAACTATACTTTTTGTTGCCTTCAATTCTGCTGGTAGCTCTTCTGGCTGAGACTTCAGCTGATTCTTGGGTCCCCAGTTAAAGCTCTTACTCCATAAGTGTTCTGTTTTCTCTTAAACAGTTTCACTAAGTTTTGCTCAGAGCTTTTCTCTGAGCTGAAGTCCCCATACTAGATACATTAATCTTGTCCTTTTTTTTCAGTTTCTCATTTCTGAACCCAGAGTTTTCATCAAACTTTTTCTGCATAGCCTTGTCATTCTGGACCTTGTATTCTGTTGTCTGTTGTATACAATATCCTTGTATATTGTGGTGGAGGTTGACTTTGGTCTCATCTCCTGCTCTAGGATTCTGCAGTGTACAACTATGACCCTGATCTCATTGCTTTTGAAAGTGTCCACATTGGTTTACCCCGCCAATTCATTGAGAGTGAGTTTTTGGCTCTTGCATGATTTTTTTAAGGAAAAGAGATATTTAGTCTTACTGTCGCTTGCTCCACTTTAGTTTACTCAACAGAGCGGCCAGAGTGATTCTTGTAAAACATAAGCCAGAACACACTACTTTTAAGTCCATATCCTTGCCTTGCCTTTCCGTTTCACTCAGGGTGAACCCCAGAGTCCTAACAGAGGCCCGGAGGCCCAGACAGCATGGTTTGGGTGTCCAATTCCCATTGTAGCTCCTCTCCTTCTTTTCCTTTCCGTTTATCTCCAACTCATTGTCCTTGCCCATACACGCCTCCCCCTTGGGCTCCTTTCTCTAGCCTGGAGCTTTCGCCTCCCAGGGATGCACTGGGAAACTCCTTCACTTCCATCAAGTCTCTAATGAAATCTCACTTCCTTTATCAGGTTTTCCTAGACCTCCCTAACAGAGGAAGCTGTCCGCCAAGCCCCATCCTTGGTACTTTTGATCCTTCAGGTTACTCTGCCAGGTCATTGTTTTCTGTCTGGAGTTCTATGTATTTTTTTATTGGATTTATTAGTTTTTATTGTCTTACTCTGTCATAAATTGTGTTCAGTAAGTGCAGTGATTTTCTTATGGCAATGATGACCACCTAGAAAAATAATACCTGGCACTTATTAGATAGTCAAAAAATATTTGATGAATGACAATTTGTACCAATGTTATCCTTAGAATAAAAGGATTTTATTTCAGAATTTACAAATGCTGATTTTATAATAGCAGGAACTGTACCATGATTCTGATGTAAATAAATATCAATATAGTGAAATTCTTTAACTCTCCTGTGTCCTACAATAAGGATTAAGTTATTTAAATTAAGGTGACCTAACTTTGTTTTTCTTTTTCTAATGGGCTTATTAATTTTGTGGTTAGATATTTTCTTCCATGAATATAGAATTTAAGCAAAGATTTTCAATTTTTATTAGTACACATCCTTCAAGAAGATAGAATTATCTGAGTAGAGTAGAATAGAAAGTAGGAATGGTTGCTTTTTCTGATTAATATTCTAGATGGTCATTTGGAGACTTTTTTTATACCCCTCTCTGTTGTGAATGAAGAGGGAGAACCTGCAAGTCTTAGTAAGACCCAGAGACAATTATGATAATTCATATTATTTTATTCTTAATATCTTACAAGAATCTCAGAGGAGAAATTAAAGTATACTCTTTTTTTAATTATCATGTTTCTGAATTCATTGCATTTCACTACATCTCACTTTCTGGAGAAAGTAGAACACCTGCAAGAGTAATGATCACTTTCACATCACACCCGGTCAGATTTAATTCCAACTCCTGATTTAGGTTACTCTCCCTAGATGTAGATGTGAGTTGAATGCGCTGTAGTGTCTTATGAGGGAATTTATGTTTTCTTCTTGTTTGAGTCAAGTATTTGGATTTTATGATAAAAAAGATTTTTCTCCTAGAGGTTAGGAAGGCTATAAATATCATAGTCAGACCAGATCTTGGAGGACCAGAAAGTTGTCTAGTCCAGCACAGACAGCTTTGAACAGTGACCACCATATGTGACCATTAGTCTGGGCTTGACCAAGACAGCTGTGTAATGATATGCTCAGTCTGGAACATGTGTGCTCTCCCTTGTACTATGTGTGTTTATATTCCTTGAACATACAGACACTTTTAAAAAATATTAATAATGGTGGCAAAAATATACCCACCTACATTAAACTTACCACCTTCACCATTTTTAGTGCACAGTCAGCTGCATTAAATATATTCAAATTGTTGTGCAGACAAGCTCCAAAAATGAAAGTCTATACCATCAAAAACTAATTTCTTATTCTCTCTTCTCCCTCACCCTTGGCAACCTTCATTCTACTTTATATCTCTCTGAATTTAATTCTCTGTATGAATCCAATCTCTGTGAGTGACTACTCCAGGTGCTGCAAGGGGAATCACATAGTATTTGTCTTTTTGTGACTGGTTTATTTTCCTTAGCTTAATGTACTAAAGGTTCATCCATGTATGTGTTAAAATTCCCTTCCTTTTGTAATGCTGACTAATACTTCAGTGTATGTAGATACCATATACTATTTATTCATTCATCCTATGAGATTGGACCTCTTTCTCCATCCTAGAACGCCTGTTTCAGAGACCATAGTTAATTCCATTTGTAATAGAGATTATAGTGGTTATAAGAGGTCCTTGAGATTATTCATAAAGTGACACCAGAGAGAGCATTAGAATGACTCCTGTTTTAGAGTGAGAAAGAGAAGTAACTGGTGAGCTGTTTGGTTCATGATAAGGATATATGACTGTTCATCATTTCTGCATAATTTCTATGACTAGTGTTTCATATGGCAAGTGTTTCATAGCTACAGAGGCCAAAAAACTCCTCATTGTGTTACTCTGACAAAACTCTGTACATGAAAACACACACAAGCATAGTCCTTCCTGGTAAAGGCTAAACATGTGGCAATTTCAGCTCTAAAGCTGACCTACCTATTTCTTATACAAAAACATTTCCAAAGGAAAAAAATTAAGACATAGAGTCCAGAATTTTCAAGATCATTTGAAATCTTTAAGATGAAAGTGAAATTATTAGAAACTTCATTGGCTTGTGATTGCTTACCTAAAATTTGTTCAAGTCCAGAACTTCTAATGAACCTATTAGACATTATTCTTCTCTATCTAGTCTATTCTTTTCTTTTTCTCTCTCTCCCCCACCCTCATTTTTCTCCTTCTACATCCTCCTCTGCCCTCCCTTTCTTTCTTTTGGTATTTGTTCATCGATAAAGTTATGCTGTGATCCACATCCTTTCAAATTTTATTTTAAAATGGGGTCACTGCTTTATTTGTTCACATGCATTTTGTAATTCATAGTGTAAAACAAACTGTTCAGAGAAAATTCATCATGATCGCAGTTCATCTGAGACAAGGCCAGCCCAGTTGGGACTGACACATGATCTCATGCATAGGGGCCAAAGGACTTGTTTTCTCACCACCGTTGTGAGTATCACCTCCACTGCCTTACAGTTGCTGAATGATTGATTATATAAATTCTTACAATGGATACTTGGGTTTTGAAATGATGATTTTCAGTATAAAATGCTTAATAATTTTGCATTGGTACCTATGCCATTATAAATATTTCAAAACAATTAGTCATACTTGAATATAGCATCCTAGATTTTTCCCTGAGTCTTGCTTCCTGTCAGATTTATATAGTGGTTGCTATTTCAATTATGCTCAACTATGCTTTATGTCAAAGGAGGCACTTCTTGTCCTCAGCAGCTTCACTTTCCTTGACACTAGCATTCTCCTAAAGTGCCTGTCACAGGCATTGTGATCCCTCATGAGAATCATTCCATTCTAGCAAAACCTTGTTCATGATGGCACTGACAGACTTATTAATGTGATGACATTAATATCGGCAAGTGCTTTTTATGTCATTTTTCCCAAGGGTGTGTGCATTTTGTAATGGCCAGTGCTAAATATCTAGAGTGGACCAGGAAACAAGACTCCTTTTTGTTAGATGTAGGCTCCTGAGCGTCCCTGAAGTCATACCACACAGATGGTTATCTTCTTGGAAGTCCAGCTAGATCTATTGGCACATTCAGTCCACAGCCCCATCTGTATGTGCAATTATAGTAACTCCAACAATGAACCTGCATGCTATGACTTTATAGTTTCTTGTAGGAAAAAAAGTGTACATTTTTATATTTATATTATGTCTATTATTTTTCATGTTTTCATATTTACCAGAAATACAATATCTACTACATTTTATAAGGATATATCATATGTTGCAGTGATAGCAGTTTGTTAAGGAAAATTTTTAGCAAGTTGAATATGTACCTTATTTATAGTATTTTGTTCTGGATAGCTGGACTTTTTCCAAAATCAAATACTCCAATAAGGGTCAATATTTATCAGCACGGTCAATATTCACAAGATTACTCTGCAAAATCTGAAGGGCATTCCAAAAAAAAAAAAAATACTCTGTCATGTATTAATCAAAGGCTAACACCTTTGTCTTTAGAATATAACCTCTGAGATGGCTATTTGGAAGATGATTTAATTTAACAGAATTTATAGGTAAGAGTGTACTGAATTTTATAAAACAAATCTATCCTGGATAAGATCTTCATCAATTGCTGTATTTTCAGTGGTTCCCAAGCTTAGATAAATATCAAAACCACCTGAAAAGCATTTTACACTGAGAGTACCTCAGCCCCCAACCCAGAATGCCCAGGTCTACTTTCTGGAAGACATGGTCGTAATGTCTGCCACAAGCGATTGCTGCACAGCGAGGTCAGCACCCGTCAGTCAACCACTGATTCACGTTTGCCCTGACTCGGAAAACTTGGGGCAACTCCAGAGTTTCTCATTCTCCTCCTATTAAATAGCTAGATTTTGTTGATTTCACATTTTAAATGTCTGCTACCCCATTATTACAGTAGTTGACATGAATGTCTCACCACAGCTCTTAAATAATTAATTCTATGCTGGCATACTTTCAGCATTTATTAAATATTTGTTGACTGAACTATAAAGTGAATGAGTGATACCAGAACAATTGCCTTTATGACTCCAGGTTTTAATATACTGCACATTTTCCTAGGTTACCAGCTTACCAACCCACCAAAGAAAATACTAAAGTTAGTTTGACATGTACGGGTTTTATTAACCCATACTGTTTTTCAGGGATTCCTCACTCTCTCTTCATAATATCCCTTACCATGCTAGCCTATTATAGAATCCAATATATTAATCTCAGTGTTTGAAAAAAATGACATTGCTTTTAGGAAATTGGAACAGCATGTGTGAGTTTCCAGAATTACAGGAATTCTTTCTCTATACAGAGAGCTCTCTGTATAGATACAGACAGATTAAACTATATATCTATATTTATAGATAGATAACATTGCATTATAACATTATATAAGTTTCAGCTGTTCATCACTGAGGCTCAACATGTTAATTTTGCACTAAAAGTCCAAATCTGTCCTTCACCTTATCTTTGACCCATTTTACCCCCGTTAATCCATTCCCTTTCCTTCTGCTCTTCTGATTACCAATAGTTGGTCTTATAATCCAAAAGTTTATTGTATTTAGTTCATCTGTATGTTTTGTCTACATACAGATGCAAGCAAAGATATACAGTGTTTGTCTGGCTTATTTCACTAAACATAATTCCATTTAGGTCCATCCACATTGTTCTAAATATCAGAATTTTATCTCTTTTTTAAAGTGGAATTGTATTTCATTATGTATATAGTCTATAGACTATGCACAAAGAAGATATACTATATATTTATCTATTCATCAAACAATGGGTGTTTAGATTGTTTCCAGCTCTTGGCTACCGTAAATAGTTTTCAGTACATAGCAGGTGCTTATATCGCTTAGAATTAATTTTTTGTGTGTTTTAGGCAGATACTCAGAAGTAAAATAACTAAGTTATGTGGTATTTCTGTTTTTAATTTTTTGATAATGGTTGCATCAATGTACAAAACAGTATACTAGGGTTTCCTTTTCTCCACTTCCTTTACAACACTTGTTTCTTATATTTTGATAACAGCCATTCTGACAGGTATGAGGTGATTTATCATTGTGGTTTTGATATACATTTCTCTAAATAATAAGATGGGATGAACATCTTTTTCTGTGTCTGTTGCCCATCCCTATGTCTTCTTTGGAGAAGTGCCTTTCTTGATTCCTCCTACCTAAATATTCTTATTTGTGGATTCTTTCAGTACTTACAGAACTATTTCACCTAAAGCCAAGATACTAGAATTCACTTAGAGCAGCACTTTTGCATAATCTCTGCAATCGCTCTGGATATCACCTGAGCGATTTCAACATTCACTTGGAAGCTTATTTTTCTTAATGGAGAAGACAAAAATATGTTAAAAGTCAGAGAGTTTTCATCTTCTCTTTTACTTTCAGTTTTCATACCACAGTATAACTCCATTACCTCAAGACAGTAAATGTGAGCTACTCTTACTCCTAAAATATTTTTTGATTTTGCTTGCCTTTAGTAATTTCACATTTCAATTTATTTTTGAATTTTAGATTTTTTAAATTTATTTTTATTTTTTTACAATATTTTCTCTCTTTTCTCAGATGTAGTCCCCATCAAATTTCTACCACCAGTTCACCCATGTACCATCACCACAATCCCTTTTTTAAAAAATTATTATCAGTCTTTAATAAATAGTAATTAGTATTTAGCTTTCACAGTGTCAGAGTTTATATAAGCATTACATATGTATCTAACTAGCTTACTAATATATAATACATAATATATAATATATGGCATTAACTTATGGATTAACCTTCACAAAATATCATGAAGTAAGTACTAATAATGTCACCATTTTACAGAGGAGGAGACCAAGGCAGAGAGAAGTTAAATATTTGCTCAGGTCCTACAGCTCAAAGATATATGAGTTGAGATTTGAGCTCAAGCAGAATGGCTCCAGTACTCTTTACCACTCTACCTTTGTTCCAAGATTAATGCTGTATAGATTCTCTGAAGAGAATCTTACTCATCCTCACTGATTCTGTCACCTACCCATTCATTTGTGACTTAAAAAAATTATGAATACATGGGGCCTCCCTGGTGGCGCAGTGGGTTGGGAAACGCACTATGAAGCAAACCGCAGCCATTGCAGCACGAGTTCGATCCCTGCTGCCGGCCAGGGTGGGGACCCACATGGCGCGGCAGACCTCTCCTGCTGTGCCCACTGCTCCCCTCAGCAGTGTACTTCCGTTGATCTGCCTGTTCTGCTCCCGCTCTCTGTGGTGAATCCTCTCACCCCCCACACCTCTGGCCTGTACCCCAGTGCTTGTATGCATAAATGAATAAATCTTTAAAAAAAAATTATGAATACACAGATAACATTACTTCCTCCCCCATATTTTTCTCAGTGTCTCAAACCAGACTGTGATATGCAAAAAACACACACATACACACTCATACACATGCACATGCACACACACACAAGTTGAAAAGAAGTTGACTAAACAAAGTCAGCTGATTATTATCAGTTTCCATATTTTCCTCTCTTTTAATCAAATTGTATATTATACGCTTATCTAACAAGGAAGTAAACTATAATTCCTCCATGCTGGTAACAATTCCCAGCTATCTATTTAATCTTTTTTTTTGGCAAAGAATCAACAACTTTGTGTGCCTTTTGGGGAAGCCGCTGTTATTCTTACTCAGTGGACGAAAGAACTGTTGAGTGACTGATATGTTCCATATAGATTTATCAACACTGTGATACAATGGATTGTTCTGATCCTCAGACTTAAGTGTCAGTGCTCAGTTCTACTTTTTATTTATATGTGATTTCAGATGCATCCTCTGCTGGATTTTTATGTATACATAAACATATGCATATTCATTATACATGAATTAACTAAAAAAATCTTACATGATTTTAATATAAAGAAGTTTCCATGGACGCATTCCTTCCAACACATCATTCAGATGAGTATGTCTAACCCCTGGAGCACATTCTTTAAAGCTAAGTCATTTGACCACCCTAATGTGTGCTGTTTGTGTGATAATCATAGTAATTAGCAGTGACCCAGGGACATAGCCCTTTAGACAAATGTCAGGATATCCAGAGGATGGATTTTGTCATCTTTTTATAACCCCTCTTAAGAAAACCCTTGATGTTCATTCAGTGTTTATTTTTATGTGAATTTATTGGTAGGAAGTTACTATACGAGCCACATAATACATACCACTGCATAGCCTATTCTGTTGTATGATTTTGTTGCTCAAATGAGAATGTTATTAGTGTGAGCAAGAAGGAAGAACATGTGAGGACTTAAAGGAATTCTTTACATTTAAAAACACCTTTTTGAAATAGATACTAGCCTTCTCTTTCAGCTGAAGAAATGAAAGCTCAGAGAGTAAGAGCTTATTTTTTTAAGACTTTATTTATTTGTGAATACAAGAACTGGGATACAGGCCAGAGGTGTTGGGGGTGAGAAGATTCACCAGAGAGAGTGGGGAACAGAACAGGCAGAGTGATCAAAGCACACACCCCTCGAGCAGCAAGCAGAGGATGAGGCTGGGAGGCAGGGAGATGGTCACCTCCCTGGCCAGGGATCAAAACTCTGCCACAGAGGCTGCCAGCAGCTTCACAGTGCAGAGCTTAACCCCTTGTGCCCCAGGGAGGCCTGAGAGAACTTATTTAAGGTCACACAATACTTAATGGCAAAATTAGAATTCAAATCCAAGCCTATCTAAGATCAGTATTCTTTCTTAGGGAGCTTAGGGTTGACCTGTCTGTTTGTCAGCCCATGCATGTATCTGTTCCACATATGTATGTGTAACATGCTTATCAAGTTTCCACTAGACAAACATTGATCATTAACCCATTTATAGTGCTCATCTTTGGAAGGCTGTCATGAATAATGGACAGTCATTAACTGGATACAGTTTACTGTAGTTAATTATGTTTCAGTGATTTATAGGTAACAAATTCTGTGTTTGTGTCTGAATTGCACTGTTCCATTGAAAGTTTACAGTAATCCTAGGTAGGTAATATCCCCATTTAATAGGTGATGAGACTGAGGCTTAGATGGTTAAGATGACATCTATCAAGTAAATGAAACAGCCAGAGCTTGAACCTAGGTTGTCTGACTTCAGAGCCTGTCTATCACTTTGTTGTTCTGAAAAGAAATTCAGAGAAAAAAATTCATACTTTAAACAATATAGAGAGCATAGGAAAATAAGTTCTGCAAGTGATTTGTGGTATCTTTCCTTTTTTACCCTTTTTCACCTCTACTGCAATTGTGACAATAATTTAGAAGAACAGATGTCCAGTTCTTGTAGTAATTTTTTAAGCTAACCACATTACAAACACATGTAATTTAATTGATGAAAACTTTTAATTTCTTGAGAGAGTGCAGTAAAGCTAACGTGTGTTGAAGAAAGCCACAGTTTATATACTGTGAACTTTGGATACTATTAAGTAACATAAATTATGCCAAGTTGCTAAGCTCTGTGAATTTTTCCTGCACACTTGTTAACTTGACAACATCAAACTAAAGATGACTCAGAATGCCCTGTAGGCTAGGCGAAAGAGCAGGCTTATTTTGCCTGCTGAACATGATTCTTTCATTGAAAAAAGTGAACTGTTCCTGTGTTAAATAAGTATGCCTATGTTACACACCTATTGAGAAGTATCTTACACCTATCTCAGTTTTTTTACTGGTAGAAAAATAGTTGACTCAAGGTGGTAAATCTCCGAAGACAGGATCTCCCTGAAAGCATATGCACAGTGAGGTTTCTGTTACCTAGTCAACTGCTGTGGCTCCCAAATGATTTCCCTGATTATCAAAGACCTCCTGAGCTCCAGACCAGTATGTCCCACATTTAATGCCACAGGCATCTCCAATGCAACACCTCTACAGCCGACCATGTTGTTTTCACCCATCCTTCATTCCCTTCCTAATCCACGGCACCTTTCTTCTCTCTTTCCTTACTGACGGAAACAACACCATAATTTTCCCTTTAGTTAAGTCACCCCCTTCTAGAATCCAGTAACTAATGAGAACTTTCCAAAATCACATCGGTCTTTCTGATGGGATTAAGATGTGCATTCACTTAGAACTCTTCAGTGTATTCCATTGAGATCAAATCCAGTGGCTTTAATTTGATTGGCAGCTCACATTCTGAGTGGATCCCTGGTCACCTCTCCAGAGTCATCATGAGCCATTGTCCTTTTTTCATGCTGCCCTTCAGCTAGTCTGTATGTCTCTATTTCTCAAGTGTATGCATAGCCGTGCCCACACAGGTGCCAACTATCAGCTCTAGCAGACTTCTTTCATGCCATCCATTCCATGAGACTCTGCTCACTCTGGACCATATGAATTTCTGACACTATTACTCACCACAGTTTAGTATAGGTGATAGTTTAATAACAGTTTCCCTTGGGAAAGTCAGTTTCTGTGAGAAGAGGTCACATGAATGAATGAACCATATGGGAAGCCAGTACGTTAATACTATTTGTGTACTTATGTTAAATATGCATATGTGTTTGTTTATAACTTAAATACAAATGATCCACTGATTGTATAAAACATGGAAATAGTTAAATATATCATCATACTGAAAAATATATTCAGAACCTACTAAATGCTAGAAACAAGAAAGAATGCATTTAGGTATTTAGTTAATGCCTCTGCTATAGCAAGAATTATGCTCAATATAAGAGATACAAGGCACACTGTGTGTCTTCAAAGTTTTGGGCAATTCAGATGGAAGATAGGACACACACAAAGGACTATGGTAACAATGGTCAATTTATTATAGTGGCGTTAGTTTTCTGAATCTGTTCTTATTGCTTAATGATTTAGCTAAGAATTATTTTGAATATAATTTTACTAATTTTGATTCACCTTTATCTCCTTTTCCTCTTCCCCCACTCCCACTTTTCTGAGCAGAAATGTAAGATTTATTTAATTCCCTCCACTTGGCATCGTGACAGCATAAAGTCATCAACATAATCACCGTAAGAGGACTTTGTTTTATTTTTTGTCACCCGGCACATTTTTATTGTCAGAATAGTTACTAATCATTCATTTTTATTTACTCTAGCTGGTGACGTTTTGTAAAAATCTTGTGACTATTTAGGAAAAAATGCTTTAAATTATGGGTTCTCTCCTAGTCTTCTGGCCAGAGAACACACTACAGACTCAAACCTCACAACTCCATTAGTTTAGATCCTTGAGTTATGGACAAGATCTGCTTCCCCTCTTGCCATCTGGGGTCTCCTGGTCTTTGAGTTTCCTTCCTTCCCCCTCCCCCCCAAGTCATGCTCAGCACCAGAACGTGAGATCAAAGCTATATTTTTCTCAGGTTTGATTGAAATAACCATTCTGTGCAGCTGAGACAAAAGAAAATGGAGATGATTTATATCTAGTCCAAACTTTCAGGCTCTTAAGATTCATTCTTAAATAAACATCTTATAATTTTGTTAAACTGAGTTCAGAATTTAGTAGTGTATTTAAAAGCATATGTAAGAAGAGATATAAGATAAACATGAAATAAGCTAAAAAATGCTATGACATAAATGAGTATTTTGGGATTTCATGAGAATGACTAAAATCTTATGTTGAGAATAGTTAGAGAGGATTAGGATTAGAGAAATTCTCATTAGTGTGCAGATTTAGCCACCCACAAAGTGCCAAGTATAGTAATGTCTTTTCTCCTCAGTGCAGGCTGTGTTCCTTATAATCTCCTTCAAAGTGACAGTTTGAAAGCACTCCTTTGGTTGGTGGAAGTTCTGTTGACCAGAAGTATGTAAATTAAAGTCCTAAATACATTGAAACTCATTAAGACCTCAAATTCATATTTAGTGAGATAATGTTATAATTATAAAATCAAATTGCACCAACAAATTGGACAACTTAGAAGAAATAAGTTCCTAGAAATATACAATAGTCCATGACTAAATCATGAGGAAATAAAAAAATGTGTACAAACCAAATTTCTACTAGAGATTAGTTACTAATCCAAAACTCCCAACAAACAAAAATCGAGAACCAGATGATGAATTCTACCAAACATTCAAAGAAGAATTACTTTCAATTCTTCTTAATTCCTCCAAAAAATAAAATAGGGGACACTTACAAAGTCATTTTACAAGACCAAAATTATCCTGACATCATAATAAAACCTGAACAACACAAGAAATGAAAATTACAGGACAGTATCACTGATGAACATAGATGCAAATATCCTCAGCAAAATCATAGCAAAATGAATTCAATAGTAAACTAAAAGGATCCTGTACCATAGTTAGTGGGTAAAGAAATTGTGAGTGAAATATGTATCAAAATTCTACCACCTGAATTCTTTATCCATCAATGTGTGTGTAATGAAATATTATCAAGTAATAAAAAATTATGGAATCTTGTCCCTTGCAACAACACATATAGACCTTGAGAGCATTGTGCAAAATGAACTAAGTCAGACAAAGATAAATACTGTAAGATCTCATATATTAGAATCTAAAAAAATTAAAACCAATCTCAAAGATATAGGAACAAATTTATAGTTACCTGAGCAAGGGGGATAGAAGGAAAACAAAATGGTAAAGGAGGTCAAAAGTGCAAGTTTACAGTTAGTAAATCTTGCGGATGTACTGCAAAACATGATGTACTGCAAAACATGAGTACTACCTATGTACCCAAATCCAGATGAGATTAGTATGTGTGTGTGTGTAAGTAAGTGTAATACTACTCAACCATTAAAAAGATAAACTCTTGCTTTTTGTGACAGCATGCATGGGCCTGAAGGTGATTATGCTAAGCAAAATAAATGGGAAGGAAAAAGACAAATACCAGGTTGTGCCACTTATATTTTGAATATAGAAAAAAGAAACAAAGGGTCAGAAAAAAACAAACCCAGAAAACCTGACAATAAAACTGAGGCTACCAGAGGTGAAGTTTTCAGGAAAGAACAAAGTGGGGAGTGGCTATGCTACAGGGGTTGTGGACTGTGGTAATGGACTATAGGGTGGACTACAGGTGTTTAGGTGGTAGGTGTAGAGTAGTAACAACATGAAGGTGATTCTGTACCTCTGAAACACAAACAACATTGTGAAACAATGTTATCTCAATTAAAAAAAATTCTCATTGCAAGAAAAAAATTTTTGTAACTATGTTTGATGACAGACTTATTGGGGTGATCATTTCTCAAAATATACAAATATCAAATCAATACAGTGTACACTGAAAACTAAAATAAAATGTATGTCATTATACCTCAAAAATACAAAATAAAAAGTCAAATTAATTTAGGAACTTTTGCATTTGGTTCTGGTTGAAGTGATTCAGTTAATCATTTCACTTACAATTTTAAGAAGCACTAGTTCATAAAAGCCACAAAATTAAATTCCATAAATGACTGCTGAGAGATGTACTATGTATATATAAATCTGTGCATATTTTCAAACATGTATTCACATGCAAATAGACTCTAAAGACTTGGATGCTGTAAAGACAATAATCTGGAAATTTCACTGAAATAAGGGGAGGTTGTATATCTTCTCATGATTATCTGAATGAGTAATCTGGGGGAAAAAAGGTAGGATTTCAGTAACTGTATGAAAGTTAACCAGATTTTCTGCAAAGTAGAGTGTTTCAGTGTGGTCAGAACAGAGAGGTATTTGAAGGTGCAATCAATAGGCAAAATTTTTGAGCAGTCATGTCTAGCATTATTAAGGAAACTAGAATTATTAAAGACAAAAGAGATTAGGTACATTCATAGAACAGAACCTGTTGGAATCTCTAGTATTTCAGAGATCAGTAGGAGAAACATCTCATCTGTGAGCATTTTGTCATAGAAAGTACCCATCGATCTTTCTCTAAATAGCAGTATTCAAAAGTAAACAGGGAGCTGAATAGATCCAGTATCCTGTGACTAACCAGTTTAAGTTGGCTGTAAAAGCTTGACAGGCATTTCACTACTTTCATTTTCACTCTTAGGAAAACCAGTGGAGTTTTCATTTACTAAGTCCTTGTGCTTCCAAAGAAGACATACAGTATGAATTCTAAATGGCCACATCAGGATGAAGTCAGTTTTAAACTATGGTAACCTTTTTTTCCCAGTAATACTTAAATTTTGTAACTATAACTATAAAAATGACATTTATTATTGACATTTCTTCAGGAAAACTGTTACAATTCTAAAGTTCTCCGATTCCAATTCCTATTTTACTGCAATATCATTATTCTTTTTTATTATTAATTAATTTTAGCTGATGTAATATTGGGGTACCTCGATCCGATTATCATTTTATCAGATTTTGCATAGTATGCAAGGGGAAAGAAACAGAAATAGATGTTAAGGTATACTCATAATTTCCCAGGCACTTCTATTTTGTTTATAACAATGTGTGTTTACTTATTCCCATTTTAAAAATGAGAATATTTCCACTGATTTGAGAGTAATCTTTCTAGGGTGACTTGACTAAGCAATCATAATGCAATTTCTCAGCTGATAGGCAGGCTGTTCATCTTTCTGCCCTGCCCAGCTTCCTCTTCCTAGAATCTTCTCTATCCATCCTGCTCTGCCTCAGGAAGCAGAGAGAGACCTCTGCTGTCTATTACTATGTTAAAAATGTTTGAATTCTTTGCAAAACAGTCGCTGAGGCCAAGCTCAGTCAGAACTAATCAAAAGTTATACAGGTATTTCTGCCGCTGTCCTTAGTGAATCTGACTACTAGAATCACCAGAGCCTATTAATATAAAACTGTGGTCCATGCCACCATAAGGTCTTCATGTGAAAACTGCAGAGGTAAGCTTGGACTACAACCTACTCTTTGCAGCATGAACATCTCTCAAAGCAAATGTCAAAGTTTAGAGACATCTGAATCAAAACACAGGCAGAAATAAAATTTTAAGATACCTCTTAGGAACGAAACTAAAAGCCAGAAAATAATCCCTTTCCCATTCTTCATCACCTCAAGGATATTATTCTTAAATCTGTCATTCGTTCATAGAGCATTGAGGTATTCTTTGAGAACCATTTCAGGTTTTCTCATTATATATTTGGGGATGTTACAAAACAGCTGTGTTGCATACTTCCTCCTCATTTCTGTGTGAAAATTGTAACTATCACAGTAGGTGGGGGTGGGGAGAGTGGGGAGGGAATGTGCTATGAGGCTGTTTACAGGCTGTAAGTTAAAATTCTTTTCTTGCACTTATGTGACACTACCCAAGATGCACCAGTTTTAGAGTCGTACTGGAAGTTTGATGTGTCAGTTTATTGCTGCTTTGTAGATTCTGTCTGATAGAAATAATGGAAAAAAGGAAGGTGGAAGATTTAATTTAGAATAGATATTGGCATCTCCCAATATACAGGCCTTTTTAGTGATGCTGGGTTTGAAAACATGGCTGACAGAAGTCGGAGGCTCCTGATACTCAAGAGTGCATAGGGAAAAGTGGGTGTATGTCCCCACTTTTGTTTAACCAAAACAAGTGGGAACCCAGGGGAGGGTTGATCGCAGCTCCACCTCCTAGGCAGATCAGTTAGGTCAGGGTGACCCAAAGTGCTCCCCTCTGGTTGCTGAGCCTCACCCGCAGATAGTAAACAGTTGTCAGTTCTGGTGCTGCCTTCAGGTCTGTGATGCTCACCACAGAGAGGCAGTGCCATGATGCCAACTCCCACTTGACCTAAACCTGCCACCTTGTAAATAATACGCCTGCTCAAGCCAGTCTGTTTCTGGTCAGTTCACTGCAGTTCCTTTTCTTTTTGGTGGAAGGGAGGATGCAAGGTTAAAAGAGGGTCTCCCTCCTAGCCCCATTCCCAAATACACACTTCACAGAGGTCTTGTGTCCTCATCAAGAAATTCATTCATATATAGGCTGAGAAGGGGCTAGGGATGGAGGTGTTGCCCGTGAAGTACTTGGGAATTTTAAGCCAGCTGTGCAGTTAAGGAATTTGATGTTGACCAAATGTTTAAGTCACCTACAGACACTTTCTAGTCTGTATTTCAATATTAAGTTTATCTGCCTCTCTGTGTACTTTCACTCCCTCCTTTCTCTATTTCTCTTACCCGTATCTAGCAACAAAGTCATTTTCTAGGATTTAATTTAATAATTATACCCACAGTTACAAAAGCATGTTCTGGCAAAGAGAAATATTTTCTTAGCTTCATATATAAAGAAACTTTCTCATGTGCTAAGCAACAAAAGCAATTTCCTATTAATTTATAGATCTGATCTAACTCACAGTTTTCTTATGCATACTAATCATACTTTTAGTAGATCAGTGAACACACTTAGGCATCCTGCATTTCTTTTCTTTTTAAATATGGAGGTTTCTGAAATTCAGTTTTGACCATATTATTAAGTCCATAGATAAGCTATATATCTCTTGCTTCCTTAATTCAAATCATACAGCATATTCCTAATTCTATGTGAATACTGCATAAAAACTTTTGAATGCATTATGTCACTTTCTAATTTTAAACAAACTTATTTAAGCATGTGTGCAGATTGCTTCATTGGCTGGCTAGAATACCATCCCTGAAGCTCCTGAGGAGTAAATGAGCTAGGGGACAGTACTTATGAAACAATAGTTTAGACTATTGAGCAGCTACACACTGCCCAGCTGACAGATTTCTCAAGTCATGTATCCGGAAGCGGCTCTCTGCCATATGGAAATTTTTTTTATCGTTACCAGTATAAATACTTACCAGTGTCAGTGTCTAGAATCCATGAGACTTAATTATGCTGCATGGTCATGGCAGGAGGGAGACGCACAACAAATAATTATTAACCAAATAAGTTCTCATTTGTTTATAGAGTTACATAATCAAGGTTCTTCTAGAGATGTTTTATTTTACGTTTTCAGATGCCATATTACAGTGATTGTTCCTATGAGTTAAAGATAATTTTGAAAATCAAGAGGGGAAAAAACACCAAGAGTTTGAAAAATACACACACACACACATATATTTAGCTGTCATGTGTCCCAGTGTCCCAGTGTCCTGTGCTGTACAAAAGAACCAGAATGCTGGCAGAACTGGGCATACGAGCTGGGGAAAATGCTACTCGTAACATTTTACAACAAAACAAAGCAAACGAAAATCACTGCACATGCTTTAGATACACAGAACAGTGAAATAAATACATATGTGTATGATATTTCTCAAATGCCCAGGCCACTTTCTAGAAAAAGAAATCATTTTATAAATCCACCTTAGAGCTGCAGAAGTTATAAGAAAATAAAACTATTACTTTGGCGAGTGATGAAGTATCATTATAAGTGAGAACTGACAAATGTGTTAACTAATGAATAGTCAGTGGACTGATGACAATGAGGCACCAAACTTAATATCTACTAAATCCTCATCTGTATGACTTCATGGGAAAAAAATCATATATAATTATTTACATAAACATTGTGCTTCTCACTTTGCATTAAGTACTATGTTAAATTCCTATTAAGGACATACCTTTAGACATGAAAACACTTTTTTACATATGCCATAAAAATCTTAATGATAAATAGTCACTTAATATTATCACATAACATTATCACTTTTCTTATGTTTATGTGAAAATACACATTTTAAACATCACAAATGCATGGACCTAAATTAATGGATGTAACAAGTCCACAAGACACAGGCTACCTTCATAAATCATCTCATCAGTCTGACACCTCCTTGTCCTCTGGGAGGTCAAGGCCTTGTCCCTGTGACTTTACCTGGTATAACAGACTATGTATTTGTTGACAAAATGACTGAATACTTTATACTTAACCTTTAATTCATTTGATGATTTATTAAGTTAACCATTAAAAGTCTGTTAAGTGTCCATTATGTATCTAAGGATGTAACGGCCAATAAGGTATGATTCCTCCCTCCAAGAACTTTGCAGTCAGAAAAAAAAAAAAAAGAAGAAGAAATAAGCAAGGAAGGGTATTACATTGCAGCATTATTATGACTTACATAGAAAACAAGCCATTTTTGGAAAACAAAGGAAGGGGAGGCAGTTCTCATTGAGACAGCTAAAATTTTTACTGAAAAGGGCCATGCTTTAACCATTATTTAAATAGATGGCACTTTATAATTAAAATAAAAGGCTATGATAATTTAAAAAACACAGTAAGTAGTGACCAAAAGTTTTCTCTATACCAGTTCTAGTTCCAGGCTTTTGGAAATTCTTTATATTTTATCCATGCTCATCATGATGTGTTTCTAACTTAAAGTTCCTTAGTTTCTCTAGGGAACATAAAAAATAACTGATTTGTAGCCCTTATTTAGCAGTCTGAATGTTTGGCAGGATGAATTGCTGGATATAAACCAGAAAGATTAAATATAACAGAAATAAACATAACATCCTATATTTAAATTAAAAACCTTATCATACAGATAAAAGACAGAAAAGTACTGACTTACATGAAAAACAAAAAGACTGAGCATTTTAGTTGGCTACACAGTTAAATATAGCCCATTACAGGATGCTATGAAAGCCCAACTCCACCTCTTACAGTTGGTGTTAGTGGAGAAAGTCTTCACATGCTTGTGTTATGCTTACTCGAATGGGCACCAGTCAAACACATTTTTGAAATAATCAGTTTGGTTTTCAGGGAAAACCTGAAAGCTTCTTATGAAAAAGATCTATCTATCTCTCTATGTATTTCTCTAGACTTCCCCTGCCCTCAATCGTGATCATATTATACCAACTGCAGAGAGTTTATTCTAGTTTGTAAAAATTCTGGACTGTTCAAGCAGTTGTGTCATTCAAATGACTGTCAGTCAATATTCTATGTAAACATCAGTATTCTTACTTCTTGTAATGTATGCTTCCATTCTTCCTATCACAGTTTCCTCCATCCAGATGGAAACTGTCATTTTTTTTTAACTTCTTTGCCTCTGCTTTCCAAACAATTGCTGGCATCAGAGACCAGGTTTACCTACCTTGTCTTGCCTGTAGCTTTAATCATCCTGTTCATTTGTGTGGAGCACTTAGTTCATAACTAAGGTGAAAGAATAATGCCACCTGATCTTAACGTGCTAAATCCAGGACTTAAATTACAGTTTAGGAAGTGTTATTTCTTCTCAATTTAAGGAATATAGCAAAATTCAACCTGCATGCAGTTCTTTTTTTAAAAAAAATAGCAAGAAGTTAACTCTGAACTAATAGTGTTCACTGGAATCTTCACAATTGCTTAAGTAAATATATGGGCTGTCAGCTAAATGTTCAGAATAATTGAATCCCTACCAAGCATGTCATTGACCCTGTGTCTGAGAATAAAGTAATAGTTCAGGTCTGAAGTAGAACCCATTCAAATTTGATGTCCTGAAAAATGACAGTATTTTTATCTATTTTCATGAGGAAGAGAAGGCCTTTTCCATTGTCCTCTGGGGAGAATGGATTAAACTAGACAGCTGCCTCAGCTTAGTCCGGGGAAGTCCAAGTTTGGAGACCTTGACTGACAAAGCCTTTGATTTTTGGTCACTCTGAAGCCCCAGACCCTGCTCTGGAGCTCTGAGCTGGCAGAAAAAATGGTTCTGTTTTCTCAGAGTTCCACTCTTTGATTTTTCTCTTGCCCGGTAGCTTGTTTTCAGCATGCAAGTGGTGCTTATTCCTTTGAATTACTCCTTCTCACCATGTCTTCATTAAAAATTGATGGAATCCCTGCTACATGACATTAGTACGCTCTTTAGTGTCCTCAACATTCTCGTGGCTCAGCAAAATTTAAAGATGAGTTTTACTCGCAGAAACCATTACAGTGAAAGTTTTGGCTTTTTTTATTCTCAAACATATAATTAGTCTAGAAACATGTGCCCTTAAAATTATGTGAGCACAAAGGGGCCTACAATCATTGGCCTTAAAACTAAAATTTTATTTTTCATTCCTAGTAGCCCTGCCAATTTCATTCATTTTTTTCCTCAACATAATTTATCAGGAATGAACAGAATAGTTTGTTACCTTTATTCCAATATCAAAAGGCTTTTATTTCTTCTATTGTTTTAAAAATATGTTTGGATGTCAAACCATATTAATAATTGGATTTAGTTAATTCATTTCTCACTTTCAACCATCCATAAAATAATAAAGCTCAAACATTTTATCTCACTTCATTGATATGAATTCTGTGATCTATTTACTAGGTTTTTTATAACACAATATTGAAGTTCATACCATCTAGGAAAACTGTATTAACTCATATTAAAATTATATATTAATTTTGCCATTTCAAAATCAAATGGAGAGTCTTTTGTTTTTTTATTTAATTATACGTGTATATATATATATATTACATCAGTCTTCCTTTTTTGTTCAATACATGCTTTCTCCTCTCAGGTGTAGTTTTATTTTTGAAACAGAGGATAACCACTTCAAATTTGTTGCATATTTGTGACCTCATTCTAGAGAATGCAGATAATTCTTTATCATGCTCAGTATTTCAACAGACACAACTTGGAATATTTTGAATTAAAAGATGAATAATGCCATGAGTATTTTTGAGCTATGAGTATCCCGGTGAGGTAGAATTTCTCAAGTATAGAATACAATATCAAACTCCTAGTGTATGTGCTCTGATGAAGCCATTCATTCAGACCTAACCAGAGCAGAAGTCTTTCATTACAAGTGACACTACATAGTTGAACACTACAAAGTTGTTCAAAAGCAACTTTTAGCACCTATAACCCTTACTCAAAAGCAATTGCTTTTAAGTTGTAAATAAATCTTTAGCTTTGTAATTAAACCCTGATGAAGCAAGTTCATCATTTATCACTTGGTATAACCATCTTAATTGTGCTCTTAGTTATTTTCCATATTATGAACATCTTTCTTCTGCTTTTAAGTTATATTAGTGGTTATTATCAGGCATACCATGTATCTGAAAGTGTTGTAAAACATGTAAGTAGGTAAACATTTTATCCCTTTTAATGTCTAAATTATTTTCCTAGGCATAAGTTATTTCTGTATTCTGTACTGTGGTACAATTTGATGTTACTAGTTTTACATTTGGAAATCAGAAGTAGAGTACTTGTCAAATGACTCATTTGATTTATGAGCCAGGGAATAAAACTATATGTCTAAAAGCAGACAAATTTGATAAGCATAGTTTTACTACTTGGGAGTTTTGTTGGCTTTTGTTTTAGGAGACTAAAAGTGGTAGAACAAAGCTTTCTCCCAAGTGGTTGGATTTTCTAAATGTGATATACAATGTGAGATATGTTGGCAAAGAATACATTTTGCAAGATGTTTTTGTTTATAAGAAGCACTGTTTTCTATCTGCAGGAATCTCTTTATTGTGAATGTGGCAGTGGCTCTGTTGTACCTGGATGTAGATTACAGTCTAAAACCTGTGAATGTATTGTTATGTAACCAACTTGTCATTGATGGAAGATTCTTTAAATTCGAAGTCTGCTTAAGACTGTTTTCAAGTTTCCAAACTTGATCGTGTTTTGAGAAAGTACAATTTCAGAGGTATTTGTGGTCATTTCTCAGTTTGGTCATAGTCTCACTATTTCATTTTTGATAACAAGAATTTCAGTTTCATACAAAAAAAAATTGCAGGAATCCAAGGATAAAAGAAAGTCTTTTAAGACAAGACATGTTATTTGATAACTGAAAGAAGAGATTTGGCTTCAGAAGGATTTCCCATAACCTAGGGTTATGGGGCCAGACATGTAATATCTTAATTATTTACCTACACTTTATTTTTATAAAGCACACAGCAGATTTAATAAATATTTGAAAACCATATATTTTCAAGAGGTTTGTTATATCAAGTATTTTGAAAACTTTTCTTTCAGTTACTCATTTCTCCAGGCTGTGAACAAGTAATCTTTGAAACTAGTATTAGTAATCTGTCAGTGGGTGGAAGAGATTAGAATTTTCTTTAGATAAACAAATCTAAACCTACTCTAACCATTTCTCTATAAAATGGTAAAATTAGCTCCCATGTTGTAAAAAACTAGATTGTGTAGGACCTCCCTGATGGTGCAGTGGATTAAGCAATGCACTATGAAGCAAACTGCAGCCACTGCAGCATGAGTTCAATCCCTGCCGCAGGCCAGGGAGGGAACCCACATGGTGTAGCAGACCTCTCCTGCCTTGCCTGCTGTTCCCCTCAGCAGTGTGTTTCAGTCATTCTGCCTGTTCTGCTACCAGCTCTGTCTCTGGTGAATTCTCTCACTGCCCTGGATTCTGGCCTGAACCCCAGCTCTTGTATGTATAAATAAATAAATCTTAAAAAAAAAAAAAAAACTAGATTGTGTACCAGAAATAAATTCTTATATAAGTACAAATGACAAAATCTAGTCCTAACTTTCCATTTTATGTTATTAATTTTAGATTTGATTGTAAGAATATTCTTAAGTTTTTGCAAACAATCCCTTTATTTTGAATAATAAGTTACACTAGACTTTCTTAGTGTATAGCGGACATGTTATGTCTAAAAGACAGAACCTTGCCTAAAATATACCATGCCTATATACTAAGAATGTCTGTTAGTTCACGCTCCTTGGCTTTAACTGGAGGAACAAGAGAGAGAAGAAATCTGCTTTAAAGAATATTTCACCTGGATGAATTTATAAGTTCAAATTTGATACTTTCACTAGACCATTTAAAATCTCATAGAAATAAGTCAATGGTGAGATAATTCCTCTAAGACTGTTTTCTTTTTCACTTTAAATCTAGTAATTTTCCATCTCTGGCTTTTTACATGAAAAGCATTTGCAGCTCCTGGGACATTTCAGCTGTTGACACTTTAGGAACCTCCAACTCTGTGTAGGTGTTTTGAAGTAAATTTGAAACATGGAGGTGGAAGAAAAGCCATATGTCCCTAAAAGTTTTGTTTTATTTTTCTAAGCCAAAGGATAGCTGCAAGAACAGGAGAGCAAGTAAGCAACTTCCATGGAAAGAAGGTCGCTAAAGGAGAATGAAGTGGAGTCTCTATTGTTTGAAAAACTCTTAGAAAAAATAACAAACAAGTGTTTTACTATTTGGAGAATATGACAAATTAAGAAAAATAGGCAACATAATGAAGCTGTTTCTTTTGGATGGATAGAATTCACCATCAAAGATAAGTAGAGCAACTGATAAGCTTTCATTTTAATAAATAAATGGATTGATTTTAAAATGAGAGAATGAACTTGAGCTCTAGTTGTCATACTTTGAGAAGAGTGTTTTGCAGCAAACTATATTGGGCAGTTCCAGACTGTGATACATCTTCTGGGGAAATAGATGTAATCTCTGTTGATGATTTTAAAACTGGTTAATATTTAATGCATCAGGAGGCACAGCAATTCTTTTTCTTTTTGATTACCCACACATAAATTAAAATAGTTTATACATTTGTAAGTGCTGGAAAATGACCAATCTTTAAAAATCAAGATTCTGAGCACAAACAACAAAAACAAAAACTTCTTTTTTTTTTCTATGTCTGGGAGGGAGAGAGTGTTCGAGAATCTTAGTACAAGAACATTTCACTTAAGCAGAAGAGTCCAAAAGGTAAAATAAAATAAACACAACTTAATAAATAAAATTAAGACTTTATGGATGAAAACTCTACTGTAACACACTTCAATTTATGTATTTGGGTAATGTTCCTCTGCTTACATCATTTATTATCAGGATCAGAATGTTTGACACTTCCTGTGAGTGGGGTGCTGGAAATACAGGGAGGTATAGGGTGTGTTCTCTACCATTCGATGATTTCAGTCTGCTTTGTGTCATAGAAAAGTAATTGTGCCTTTATTTTTGTTTCAATGGCTTTGTCAAGTGGGAAATTTATTTCTGAAAACTAGAATGGTATATGGCAGCAACATTGTCAGTAGCTAGTCTGGACCAGATGTTGAGTAATCTTGGCCAAGTTATAAAAATGAAGCTATAGAAAAAATTCTGTGCCTGAAGTTTCTGATCTCATGGGGTTTTTGTTTTACTGAAATGAGTTACCTCCTCATTATGAATTATTTCTAGTAATTCCTTTCGATATTTTTCCATCTCTTGTTAAATCAGGCCACTTGTTTGTAATATTAACTTGTGTTTATTCTTTCACCTTTCCCTTGACCTCACTTCATGCCTATCACCATTTTCTTACTTTCATTTTGAATTTTTGTATTTCTTCTTCAATCAGTAGCATTTCCTATCTTCTGTAAAAGCCTAAACTTGTTGATGAGATTTTTGTTACTGTGCAGTTTGTTTGAGCAATAGCAGAGAAAGAAAAATTTGCTAGAGCTTTTCCTCCTCCTCAAAAAGCAACTCTGACCATTGGGATCTTGGCGAATAGGAGTTCCTAGTGTAATTCACTGGTGCCTGGGGACATGAGAAGACTTGAAGAAAATTCTAGCAAAATACTGGCTTAGCTATCCAGTTCTCAATTGTAAAGTTTATTCCTTTGCCTCAACAGCATAGCACCAGCAGCAATGAAGGCAAGATCCAGTGTGAATACCTGATAGTTACTGCTAGGCTGGTTATGGGGCTCCCTCAGGCTTTGGTCCTATATGAGACATCAGAACCTCATTATTGAGACTGTCATTATTATGTTATTGCTATTGTTTAGATTTCTCTGCCAGCTTTCAAATTGGATCTTTGTTGATTCAGAGAAAAGAAGTGTGTTATTCCAAGATTCCCAGGCATCGTGAAAATGCCCAAAGATATATCCATCTCCATTAGGTTCATATTTTTTTGTGAAATTGTTGTGAAGAGGCAGCTGGCTTAAGGCTCGAGACTCTGACTACAAATCCAGGACTGCAGCTTTGTTTTAGTGTAAGTAAAACAGGACCTAAGTGCTTTCTTGGCTACATTTTGATTGAAGCAATGTTCAAACAAGTTGGTTTTATTCATGCCCCCATTTAAAGGTGGGCTTGCTTGATTAAAGGGAGCTACAGGTAACTTAAAGCAGGATGGTTACCCCTTGACTTGTTTTGGGTTGCAGTGACAAGGGTTTCAAGTATTTAAACTCCACTTTGATGCCAAATTGTGAGTATATACAAGTTGCCCTAAACTGATTTTTCTGAAACTCCACCCCCCTACTGCCATCAGGGCCTACACTGAACCAAACAAAATCAACCTGGAATCCCACTCAGTCACCTAAAAATTGATGGGCCCCTCACTAGTGTTCTGGCTCATTCCTTTTCTGTTCTCAGCTGCTCCTGCCTCTGTGACAACTCTTTCAGAATCTTATTCCTTCCCTGTGTTTGTAATCCCTCCCCTTTTAACTCCTATGGTCAACTTTCATTTTGTAAAGAGGTCCTCCCTTAGCCCTCAGTTCTGTTGTTGACAGACTTTGGTAGCAGACTTTCTGAAAGGCTAAAGGACACTTGCTCTCACCACTTCTCTGTCTGCCACTGTCACATCTACCAATAGCAGTGAAGATTCTCCGTTGACCAACCCAATACCACATCTGCCATACACTTCTCCATCCTCCTTTCCCAGTTGTCTTCTCCATGACATGCTGCACAATGATCTTCTTCCATAGTTTGCTATTTTCACCCTTTGTTAGTCTCTTTTTCCATCTCCTGGTGGTTTTTCTTCTTCTTTTCTAGGATCCTTAGGTATTAATGACATTGCACAGGATTGCTCCCTGGACCTTGTTTTTCTTTTCTGATATCACATCCAAGCATTTTTCATCCTTTCTCTTGGCTTTAACATGCATTTGCTGATTCTGCCCAAAGTTTATTTCTGCCTATACCTCCCATTGACATAGTGGAAGATTCACACTCAATAACTTAGAGCATACGCCCACTTGGTCGTTCATCAGAAATAACATGCACACATCAAAACTTTTTCCCCTAAATCTACATTTAACATATATTTTAATATGCATTCCTTATTCTAAATAAATGCAATATCCACCATCACCATAACCAAAGCCTGAGTCATCTATGATACTCCCCCTTTCCCATACCCCCTTCACATCCAGTTCAAGACTAAGTCATGTGTTTATAAACCCAAATCTGTGCTCCAGCTCTTGGGAGACTAAGCCTTTGGCCACGCTCTGTTTGACCTACTGATTTGATTCTCTTAGTGCTACCATCAGGTGAATTGGTAGGTGTTTTTCTAGATGTGCCGCTTGTACTAATACCCATTAAAAGAAATGGAAATGAGAAAAAATACTGTTTTTCACTCTGCGGATGGTGTTTGTCCTCAGAAAATGGCAAAGTGGAAATAAAGGTAAGTATTGATTTTAACAAAGACAGAAGAATGAAATGATGGGTTACTTATGGCAGTTCCCAAAAGAGATGTTTTGGCACGTATGTGGCAACTTCTGACTATGTCAAAGAAACATTTTCCCCTTCCTTCTAACTCTTTCTCCCCCTTTCTTCTTTCAGTTTTTCTTTCCTTCTCTCTTTCTACTTCCATGTTTAATTTAGCATCAATCTCTGGGCATAGTGTATTCCGCCATATTACATGAAATATATTTGAGGGTGTTAAAGCCACTGATGTAAAGTATGTATGGTGGGGGGAAGAGAAAGAGAGTAATTTTAAAGCTCAGTGATAAGCGATTGGGATCATCATTCCCATCTGAAACATTGGTTTTAAGAATCCAGTAGAGATGATCATGTAATTTTTTAAGTGTAACTTCACATTTAGAAAAGGTTTTAACTCTCCTAAGGGAGTAAATCCCATGTTGGAACATTTCTTTCAGCCAGTTCGCTTCATCATCCTTTCAAATGCAGTATTTTCCCCAGTTAATTTGCTGAGGTCTGGGCTGTTCGGTGATTGATGGGGACTCTGGAGAGGCATGGGATATGAGTGATGGTTATACAAGAAATGGTAATGTTGAGCTGTTTCCTGATCCATAAAACAAGCAAATAATTTGTGTGACCTGATTGATCCCCTGAGATGGAAGTGGTTTTTAAACTGTATTTTCTTAAAGGAAATGTCAATATGCATGAAAATCTGGCAGAGCTTATTGAATAATAAAGTGGAAACAAATGGGGATGAGGTTAGAACCAGAGAAAGGGCATGATTTTAGAGAAACGTCTGGGTCTGTCGGTTTTATAGTTCTCAGACCAATTAGAAAAGAAAAATGGTTGGGTCATGGACACTGACTGTGTGACAATGGACAGATCACTTAAATTCTCTGAACCATGGTCTTATTTCTAAAATGAGGGGAAATAGGCTACCACATGTACATATTATGATGATTAAATAAAATACATAGCCTATAAAAAGCTAATAGACTACAAAGCATAAACTGCTCGGTAAATGGATAAACAGTGGCCCCTGTTCTGTCCTTGTGCTTTTCTTGTGCTGGTAGCTTAGACATTTTTGTGCTTTTCAGTGTTTTATGTTTCTATGCTTTTTCTATAAACTCTATCGTTATCCTTTTCCCCTAGTTGAACAGTAACTGTTCGCCACCACCTTGGTCTTTAGTTGAAAGACCCACTGTGGCCTCTTTTTTCTCACAAAACCTTTTACACATAAGCGACTAGAATGCCAATAAATCGGTCCAGCTTTTTAAAATGTTTTCAGCAAAAGGAGTCACTTCTGACATATTATGATTTTTAAAAAGAAAATATAAGAGAACATAAAAATGATGCAGATTTTTAGAAACAAAAAAAAAAAAATACATTCAAGTAGCAAACCTAGACAGCGTGATGCATTGTTGGAGAAGACGTAGCCACTCAAAATAATGAATTTTTAATAAATAAAAATCTTTAAAAAAATAAAATCGTGAATTTTTGTATGAGAAAAGTCTTAACTGTGAAATGCGGATTCACAAGGGTTTATTATCAATGATGTGTTCGTATAGAAGAAAACAGATTACCTGAAAAGTCTCTTCTGAACTCAAAACTTGTATGTCCATTGATAGGTCATCATACAGAAAGATAGCACCAAAAACAGTAGGAAAATAGTAGGTGCTTTATACACATTTTCTGAATTGATTTTTTATTAAAATTATTTTTGCAAATGACTGGAAGTCATGTCCATATCAGAATAAAAGCACTTTTCTAAATAGCTATAGAAACATTCAAATTTCTGAGCTATTTGCAGTAATGTAAGGAACTTTCCCCATTTCTAAGTGTACAGTTCAGTTGTATTAAGTACACCCACATTGTTGTGTAACCGAGCCCTGGAACGTCTTCATCTTGCCAAACTGGACCCTGGACCCATTAAACAACTCCCATTCCCTCCGCCACCATTCTCTGGCACTCACCATTCTATTTTCTGTTTCTAAACACCTGATTCCTTGTGGAGTCAGTAGGTTTTTTGTTTTTGGTTTTGTTTCTTTGTGTGTGATTGGTTGATTTCACTTAGCATAATGTCCTCAATGTTCACTCACATACTTGCATAGGAAACTGAATAATATTCCTTGGTATGTATATGACACACATATGTATCCATCCATCTGTTTTTGGTACTGGGTAGTTTCTAGAACTCATGGCTATTGTGAACAGTGTTGCTGTCAACATGGGTGTGAAAATACCATTTTCATTTCCAGCATTCAGTTCGTTTGGAACTATAGATACCAGACATTGATTGGAATTGTTGGTCATATGGTCATTCTGTTTTTAATTTTTTTCAGGAAACTTCATATGGTTTTCTATAGTGGCTGCATCAGCTTACATACCCTTCAGTATGCATTCCCATCTCTCCACATATTCAACACACTTGTTATTTTCCAGATTTTGATTGTGGTCATCCTAGTGGATCTAAGGTGGTATGTCTTTGTGGTTTGGATTGTATTTCCTTAATGATTAGTGTCACAGAACATTTTTTCATATATTTGTTGGCCATTTATATAACCTCTTTTTAAAAATGAGTGTTCAAATCCTTGGTCCATTTTGTAATCAAGTTATTTGCTTTGTTGTTACTGATTTATAGTAGTTCTTTGTATATTCTAGATATTAAGCCTATGTAAATACATTATTTACAAATTTTTCCCATTGTGTAGGCTGCTGTTGATTATGCTCTTTGATGCACAGAAGTGCACCACTATTCCCCCTCCACCTTTACTTGCACTCCCTACCCTCTTCACCTCAGGTACCTCATTTATTTTTTACTTTGTTTTGTCCTTTCATCCACTTTATTTTCTTACATCATTCCTACAGTTCAAATCATCCAGTGTTTGTCTTTATCCTTCTGTATAGTTTTGCTTCAGATAATCCCCTCAAGTTCCTTCCATTTTGCTGCAAATAGTAGAATTTCATCTTTTCTTATAACTGCATAGTACTCCATTGTGTATTTAGACTACCTTGTTATTCAGTCATCTCTTAGTGGGCACTTGGGTTGCTCCCATTTCTTAAATAGTGGAAATAGTGCTACAGTAAACATTGTGATCCATATTACTTTTCGAGTTAGTTTTATATTCTTCGGAGGAATACCCAGAAGTGGGACTGCTGGATCATATGGTGGTTCTGTTTTCAATTTTCTGAGGAATGTCCATGCTGCTTTCCCAAATGGTTGCACCAGGGGCCTCCCTGGTGGTGCAGGAGGTTAAGGTGCAGCACTATGAAGCTATCCACAGTCACTGCAGCACGAGTTCAATCCCTGGCCAGGGAGGTGACACACATGGCACAGCAGACCTGTCCTTTCTTGCCTGCTGCTCCCCTCAGCAGATCCGCCTGCTCTGCTCCCCACTCTGTCTCTGGTGACTCCCCTCACCCCCACACCTCTGGTTTGTACCCCAGTTCTCGCATGCATAAATAAATCTTTTAAATATTAAGTTTCTTTTTAAATGTTTAATTTTTATTGCGGTAACATTGGTTTACCATACTATATATGATTTAGGAGTATAGGTTCACACCTCATAAGTATATGTCACCACACTGCTCCCACCACATTTAAATTATTTAAATGATAGATTTAAAAACAATAATCTTTGTTGTTGAGATTGAGAAGTCAATGATGGATTAAATACTTTATGTCTGTGCTTTATTAGTATGTTCTCAGGTGTAGCATTTATTAAGTTAGAAATTTTTGAAAAATTTTAAATGGATAAGAAATCTCTTAGCCCAGCTGGGAAAACTACAATGATTTTTTTTTTTAATTGACAAAAGCAATCTGAAAAAAATTAAGTTTCTAAAAACAACTTTGGAATGTTGCCGGGATTTCGTTCATTCCATTCATTTACTCTACCTTGCTCCTGCATTTCCTGGGCTATGTGAATTCTTGAGTATCTTTGTACTTGACTTAGGCTTGTACTGAAATGATTAAGAAATGGAATGATACTCCACGGTCTCTGACAGTATGTCTAGCAATATGCTTATTTCTCTGAGATTTATGTCTAGAGCCAAGTGGATGTTGGCTGACTCCCTTTGCCCTTTACACTCATCATGCCAGGTGGCAGCTGCTCTCTAATGAAGAGACAGACTGTGGATCCCCAGCGGCTGGTATCATTTTCCATGGCTTATTCATAATCCAAGAGGAAGAAGTCCCAATATCGATGTCATCTAAAACAATCCAGCCTGAGAATTCTTAGATACTTTCATTGGTCCCTTAATCTAGGGATTTGCAGATGTTTTTCCTTTGAAGTGGTGCAATTGGACAAAATTAGAATACCAACTGATATTTTTGAAATTTTGTATCTTTTAAAAGATTGTTGCACTATTTCTTGGGTCTCTAATACAAAATAAGCTTCTTCCATTTTTTTATTAATTTGTGATGACAGGTTCATTTCATTAGGGTTCCTCTTATTTTCAATGAAAATGCCCTATTTAATGACTAAGATTTTTCATAGACAAGTTGGATTTAATATTATTTTTATAAAGTTAAAATAAACCATCTATCTCATTTATGATAACATTTATAGGTTGAGTGACAGTGGTTTTTATACCAGGAAGAACCACCTCAGCTATCCATACTTTAATTGGTTAAAATTTTAAGTATCTCTAGGATTTTATGAATTATTGTCGTTTAAAAAGTCGTTAGGTGAGAAGACATTTACATATCTTAAAGTCCAGTCCAGTCGTCAGTCTCCCTCTTGGGTTTGAAGCCATGTGGACTTAGGGTCACTCATTAGGTTACCTACAAAAACCTATGAAAGTCCTGGCCAAAGGAAAAGATCGAAAGAAATCCCAATAAGGCTAAGAATAGAATGTTCTTCCTAAGAAAGCAAAAATCTTTCAGTTCTGAGAAGATATAGAATTAAAATATAATTTTAAAAATAAAGACCTTATATATTTTTGTTTTAGGAATTTATATATATTTAGAAACTTAAGTAACATACAGAAATTTAAAGTGTGTCCTAATACAATTACAGCCTGATCATTCCAATTTAAAATTTATACTCATTTAAACTTGGGATTTTGAGTTTTTTATTAATATATTTAAAATCACTTAATGTCCTTGGCATTTATGAGATTAATTTTATAGATGTATGAGAACTATTTAAGTACTTAGTAAGGTTATCTACTCAGGCATTTATAACTCTTAAAAAAGTCTGTAAAAGAAAAGAATTCAAGATCATTCTGGGATCAGTTTCTGAAGTGCCTGGTTTCTCAGTGCCTTCTGAGATTCCCCAGGTCCTTTAAAGGGTTTCATATGGTCAAACTGTGTGCATAAAATGCTGAAGGCTGACTTTTTCACTCTTCCTCTCTGGGCATGTACAGTGTGCTTGCCCAGAGACTTCATGAAATATGGCATGCTAGCAGAGAGAAGAAGGCAAAAAGGAGAATCCGGCAACATTATTAGAGAGTTGAAAAAAATGTGTCACATATCCATGGAATCCTATTAAAAGGTCAAACTCATAGCAACAGAGTAGAAAAGTAGTTACCAGGGGCTGCTGGTGAGACAACAGGAAGAGGATGGTAAAGGGTAAAAACTCAGTGATTACAAGAACAAGGTCTGAAGGCCTCATATACAGTAGTGACTGTATTGTGTACTTGAAAGTTGCTAACAGAGTAGAAACTCACTTTCTCCTCTCTTTCGCCTCTCCCTGCTCCCTTTCACCTTTTCTTCTCTCCTCTAATTCCCTCTCTCCTCTCCTCTCTCTCCTTTTCTCTATCTCCCTCTCTCTCTCTACACACACATACACACACACACATTCATCATTCATTTACATTCTCTCAATCTCACATACACACACACACACTCAAGATAAATACCTGAGGTGATGAATGTTTTAATTAACTAAAAATACTGTAGTGCTTGCTTTTTTGCTTCTATTAACTTGATAACTTTAAATATGTTTCCGATACAACCTGTGTTCTGCGTAAAGATTGTGACATAAGTAAGCTTTATTTTGTTTGCATTTAGACTTTGGGGAAACTTTCTTAGTCGATTTCCCATTGCCTCCTAGGAATTTATGTGTTTTCAGAGGGAAATGTCTTTTCCCTGCAAGAAATGCCTAAGTATTTAATAGTGAAGCCATTTTTATCCTGTCTGAAGTCCTAAACAGCTAGCTTTTTTTTTTTAAGACCACACTCTGTATCATAACAAATATACAGAATTGCAGTCACACCAAATTTAAATAAAAATTTTGTTTCAGTAAAATTTAAAGTTTGTATATAGTTATATTTTGAAATCATTTACTTATAAATGAATCAGTTATTTCTCATTTAACTGCACCTGAATCCTTCTGTGCTTAGCGTGAAAGGTTCTTTGTTCAAAGGTTGCTTTTGCAATGCTACCCACATACTTATTTTTTAAGTGAATTTTGAGATTTTTAATAAATTAGACTTTCTAAAAGTGACCACTCTGACAAAATTCTTATTGGCAAGCACAATTCCCCCTAAATACTTCCATCTGTTTTCATTGTTCAGTGTGTCCTAAAATAAGCCACACGTGAGGAAGGGTAATAATTTTCATGTCAAATCATAAGACAATAAGCCCTGGTGGTGTGTGGTTTAGCACATGGCACATGCACTGGGCGGTTTGAGTACCACCTTAGAAATGCCAAGTGGCAGTGTTGCACTGAGTTGGCAGGTGCGGGGAGCTCCTGAAACTCAACATTCATGAGTTCCACTATTCACTGTGATTTTCGCAAGACAAAAGTTTTAAAAATAAGACAATTTCAGATCATGTTAGCTCAAAGACAATTTTTAACTTCACAAATAGATTTGACTTGCTATCTTTAGCAATACAATCCAGCATCATTTCTCTTTTGTAAGAGTTTTTCCCTTTATTTTCTGTTTGCACACATTTCTGGACTCTAAAAAATACTATAAGTTAACACATACAAACGATTTCTTATTTTTTAGCTCTAGGGAGGCACAATTGATATTTATAAATCGTACATATTTAAAGCAAAGTTTGAGGTTTTGACACCAGTATACATGTATGAAGCTGTCAATAAAAGCAAACTGAGTTGGTTCATCGCTTTGTAATGCGTTGTAATGTTCTCATGACTTTTTGTAATCCCTTTCTTCCACCTTCCACCCCTAACTCCCCATCACCAGGTCACTACTGATGTGCTTTGTCAGTGCAGACTACTTTGCATTTTCTGTAGAATTCCCTGTAAATTGAGTCATATAACATGTACTCCTTTTAGATACAGCTTCTTGCACTCAGCATAATTATTTTGAGATTTATTCATACTGTTTTTGTGTGTGTCAATTGCTTATTTCTTTTTGTTGCTTATCGGCGTTTCATTTCATTATGCTCATGCACTACTGTTTGTTTATTCACCTCTTGTTAGACATTTGGCATATTTCCAGCACAGAGCTATATAAATAAGCCGTCTATGAACATTTGTGTATATATCTTTGCATGGAAAATGCTTTTTCTTTTCTTAAGTAAATAACCAAGGGTAAAATGGCTGGCACATTCTAGGAGGTATATGCTTAACTTTTAAAGAAACTGTCAAATTACTTGTCCAAGTAGTTATAGATTTTAAATTCTCAGCAGCAGTTGGCAGTTCCTTTGACTCTACAGCCCTGCTAACACATGCTGTGACCAGTATTTTTTGTAAAGATTTTATTTCGTCCTGCATAGACAAACTAGGGTGGAGGCCACAGGTGTGGGGGCTTGAGAGCATTCACAGAGACAGAGTGGTGGATCTACTGAAATACACTGCTGAGGGGAGCAGCAGGCAAGACAGGAGAGGTCTGCAGCACCATGTGGCTTAGATCCCTGGTGGGGATTGAACTCAAGTAGTTGCAATGGGCCATCAGGGTGTTATCGCTCAGACTTAACCCCAAGGCCACCATAGAGGCTCCTGGCTGTCACCAGTATTTTTAATTTTAGTCATTTTATTCAATGTGCAGTGGTGACTATTATAATTATTTACATTTCTCTAGTGGTTTATGAACTGGAACTTCTTCATGTTGCTTATTTATCATTTATATATCTTTCTTAGTGAAGCATCAATTGAAATTTTTGTTCATATTCTTTTTGGACAGTTTAATATTGAGTATTGTTTTTTATGTGTTTCATGCATAGTTCTTTTTTTTTAAATAAAGCATTTTTATTTTGTTTTTTTTTCATTTTTTTCATGCATAGTTCTTTAATTAAAACTTGCAGCTGATTTGATGCTATTTTAAATCATCCTCTATCCATAAATTCAAGCTAGATTGCTATATCCTATAAAATTGATCTTAAAAGAATGTTCAAAAAATGTGAATCACTCCTAATTTACTATTCATGTTCAAAAACTATGTTATTATTTATGTCTCTTATTTTTTAATTGTATGTGTGTTGTATGTGTAGACTATAATTTTTTCTTAAATGGAATATTGTATCCTAAGTTATCTCTGATTCTATTCTTGATCTATATTTGTAGACATATATATTTATATAACATGTATATATAGCTTTATATATATAAAATAATAATTAAGAGATGTCTGGTACTATTCAAAGTAGCTCTAAGGTCTTTATATACATTTAACAATGCATGAATGTGCAGTTGTGACCCCGTTTAGAAATGAGAAAACTGAGTCACAAAAAGGAAAAGTACTGGCTCAAGGTACAATGTGAGAAAGTGGCAGAGTTAGAATTCACACCAACACTGTTTGACTCCTATATGCACTCTGTGCCTCTGCTAACGTTTGAATTTTTCTTTAATAAATTGTTTGAGCCAATAATGTTTTTTTTAATCAGCAAACTGTACATCACATCCCTATTTCTCTCTCTCCAATTAACCCTTGTAATGAAATTTTCTGATTTGGCAATGAAATTGCCAAAATGTACATAATTTATGGGAGAAAAGAATGTTAAGTTTATAGGTAAAAAAAAAATCTGTAAACTAAATTTTTATCCATTATACTTAATGAATATGATATAATCATACAAACTTTACAAGACTTTCAAGAGTACAGTGGTATGTGAACAGACAATTCTTAAAGCATTGACTCAATCTGAAATTTATGAGTTACATTTTTTGCATCAAAGGAAAAATTTAAGATGGGTCATATCGCTGTCTAGAGAAAATTCTATAGTGTCAAGTTCAGACAAATCTACCTAAAACTCATTGTCAGTGGGTATAGTTAAGAAGTCTGTGATGTTAATAAAAAATGAATAAATAATTTTCATTAACTTTAATAGTCCCAAGTTACAATTTATAAAATTCTAATATTATGAGATAAATTTATACACATAGATTCACTCACAAAATATCTTAATCAGTAGTCACAGAATTAAGATTGTTCTTCTTCTTATTTGACTCTTTAGCTTTTTATTACATTTTCATAAACCTGGCAATAAATTTCCCTCTCTGTTTAAAGAAAGGAGGGAGAGAGTCCAGTGTTTTATGGTAGAGGACTCTGGGTACCTTGGTGGTGTGGGCGTGGTTTAGTGACATACATCTGAAGAGATGGATTCTGTTATCTGAGTCGTGTACAATATTGTAAACCAGTATTACCCTAATAAAAAAATTAAATAAAAAGAAAATGGAGATATATATTTCTCATAAATTCCAGTATTATATCAAAGAAACAATTTATCTTCTCTAACATTCTTAAAAGAAAAAATTTTAGAAGACATGTATCATCTTTTTAATTTCTGTTTTAATTGCTACATCAAAAGGCATAATACCACATATCATTTAGAACTTTCACTTAATTTTTATTAAATAATTTTTTCAAAATATATATAATTGCACTATGTGTTTTTATTGATTTGCCACATCTATAAATCAAGGTTATAGACACTTCCTGGGTTTTGCTAAGTTCTTTTTATCTTTTAAAACTTTTCCTTAACTCAGGGGTCTCCCTGGTGGCACAAGGGATTGAGTGCCACACTGTGGGGCATCCGCAGCCACTGCAAGTTTGATCCTTGTCCAGGGAGGGGACTCACACGGTGCAGCAGACCCCTCATACCTGACCTGCTGCTCCCCTCAGCAGTGTATTTCAGTCGATCTGCCTGTTCTGCTCCCCACTCTCTCTGGTGAATCATCTCACCCCCACCCCATTCCTCTGGCCTGTACTCCAGCTCTTGTATGAATAAATAAATAAAATCTTTAAAAAATAAAAAGCTTTTCCTTAACTCAGAAAAATGTCTTTTTGCCATTCTGTAAATTGCATGCCCTCTTCTTCAGACAGATAAGAAAAAAGCAATCAAATTCTCAGATAAGTAGGAACAAGCCTTTCCCTCACTGCCTGCCAGTCTCACTCTTTATTACACACCAAGAAATGTTGGCCTGGCCATGGTATAGTTCAGTGCTTCCAGAAGCTGTTTCACTTCTACATCTGTTTCGGTTTATTCCTTCTCTAGCATTTATTTTCCCACTTGCTGCAAAACGCACCTAGCAGGAGGCTGAGCATCCTCTCACAGTTACGCCTCCAGACCCAGCATGGAATTTACTACTCACTCTTTGTTTCCTTGTGAAGTAAAATGGAAAGCTCACTGTGAGCTTGTGTAGAATGCCAGAGGGGTGAGGAGGCCCAGTGATGGAGCCCATATCCCAGGTTCAAACTCTACCACTCTCTCCAGAGCTTTGTCATCTTGAGGGAGCTCAGCCCCACAAACCTCTTTTCCTTTCTCAATCGCAGGAATGGTAATAAAGTAGCATCCTTAACAGAGAATTATCATTATTATATGAGGAAATTCATGCAAGCTATCTGGAATAAATTAGTGATATATATGTATGCCTGTGTGTGTATATATATATATATATAATATGTATATAATATGTATTATATTAATATATAATGTATAATATGTATATAATATAATATGTATATAATATATAATAAATTAGTGATATATATGTATGCCTGTGTGTGTGTGTATAGATACACCTATCCATAAACACAAATGTATACACACATATGTATGTGTGTGCTATTTTTTTTTCTTTTTTGGATATAATCTCAAGTAAACAAAGTGTTTCCTGAAACTGTATTGCAGAATAGGCAGATGTTATTTGGGTTACGTTATTATCACCTTCCATGTGGTATACCCAACACACCTACAAGGCTCTAAGCAGGAAGCGAAGAGGTGATGTGGTAGTTCATGAAGCCCAAGTTTTTGCTAAGCCAAGTTTGAACTACATTTACGGTATCCAAGCAAAAGCTAAATGTTCCACCATGGTTATGAGTGTTGTTAAAATTCTGTGCTTATTCAAAAAATAGGTTTAGACTGCCCCAGGAAAAAAATCTGAATTTAAGTTCCTACATCTGTTCTCTCCTTTCCTCAGATTCCCAGTGCTGCCTTCCGGTAGTCAGAGTGTTCAGCTGTTACCTCATCCAGCAAAACACATTTCAGTAAAGCTTCTGTCTTATCTGATTAAAGGAAAACAGAGTGCTTTAGTTGATAGAAAAGTACAAATGATTTTATGGATTACAGGAATATTTACCATTAGACTATTTTGAATCCCCAAATGAATGTCTGATTGCCAAAAATTCAGCTAATCTCTTTCAAAGTAATGAATATTTCAGACACTATTGGATTAATGAAAATTTTAAAAGCAAAATGGAATACAAAAGTATATATTCAGATAAAAATATCCTATTAGTCTGAAAAGTATTCACTTCTTTTTTGTAAGATGGGAAAAAAAGTTAATATATTTTTCAAGAGTTCTTAATTACTTGGTTACTCTTTCTTAGTGAATAATTCTGTTTTCTTTGTAGTAACAAGTAGAGTTTTATTAGAGTCTAGAGGCTTTCTTTCACCCCTTCTTTGCCCATGATTTTGGCAGGTGGTCTCAGAAAAAAGCCAGTGTTACTGGAATGAAGCATTCTGTAAAATGCAGATGGATCTCTCTAGAAGAAACCATGGAGTCTCCCATGTTAGCAACCATCAATAAGGAAAAAGTTCCTCCTCTGGTCCAACCCTGGGATTCCCTCTGGTTGGGAAAAACTAAACTCCCTCCCAATGGGTAAATCTCCTTCATTCCCAAGCACTGGGACTATAGGAACCCTTCATAATGCTTCTGCTTGAGTAAGACCAGTGTGTTGCATGGTGTTAGAAGGCATTGGTTTCAACCATAAACACAGTTCAGAACAATATATCACTTCAATAGATATTTTCAGAATTTTGATCAAATGAAGTAAAGTCAAATATCTTAAGTGGGAAAGAAAAAGATATTCTTTGAATACCATTCAATTATCATATGCTTAGCCCCTGCTGCAAGTATGGCATCCTTTTGTTCCATGACTTGAGACCAAATTGAGGGAAATTTGTAACAAGATGTTGTGCTCCATACACTTTTGAAATTGACTCTTAAACCACAGTTCAGACTCTTCCTTTTGGTTTATTTACCCTGTCCCATCCATATCCCCCACCACCACCACAAACACATACACAATAGACAACCTAATCTCTTGGACTTACCTTTATTTTATTTATTTTTAAAAGTTAAAAATTTGTAATTTAAATGTTGACATAAGTAATATGGAGGACATAGTGCCACGTGTCTGTTCTTTAAAAACTTAATTTTAATTTAGAGTTCCTTTTAAGATGCTCCTTTCTCTTGCCTGTCTACTCCACACCTTGGGGTCCCAGGTTCCAGGCAGGCTGTTAGTCAGCAGTATGTAACCATTTACCAAGCAAGGTATTGTCTAAGCCAGCAGGAAAAAGCTATATTAGCTCAGGACGTTTGAGCACTTTCTGAAAGATATTTAACAAGCAAAACTCCTGGGAAGCCGATTAAGTATGTTATTTACACCACCAACAGTATTATATTTCCTGAGAACAGCTGTACAATAAGAATTGCCAAATTATAATTCATCACATCAAAATTGACCTTTCCAAATATTTAAGATGTTGGGACTTTAGCTAAATACAGTTTCAGGAGCTCATTAGATTTTCAGGAGTGTGTCTTAGAATGTCATGGCTGCATTTCAAAATGTGGCATTTGAAAATATGTATTTCTAAATATTATTATTGAATTTTTTTTCCTATCCCAAACCGATTAGTAGTTGTTGTGCAACACAGTATACACTATTCTCTTTTCAGAAAGATAAATTTATTTTTCATGATCTTACAGAGTCATTGAATTTGGGGAAAATACCCAGACTTAAGAGCAAATTCATTTTCAAGTTAAGCTAGACTCTGAAGAATAGATCTTTTTGTCTGTAGAGAAGTAGAAAAGAACCCTGAATATGTTTGTGCAATGCAGCATTTACACAGGTTCCCTTAAGGAAACCTCACCTACCCAAACAAATTGGGAAAAGCAAGAGGAAATTCACAATGCATATCTCAGTTTGAATGTTCCTGAGTAATCCAGTTGTAAAGATAATGCTAATGCAGTACTTAACCCAGTACTTCCCAAGTTTATTGGAGCATCCCATCTGTTATCTGACTATTGGTGTGGTCCTGATCCAGAAGAGCAGTCTAGAACATGCTGTAAGCACCAGGAAGAGTCTGCTGATTGCTGGACTTTGCCTACACTACACAGTCATTTTGGTGACTTATCAGAATGCAGACAGTTCAGGTGACTCTCCACAACAAAGATTAGTGCTAACATACTTAATTTTTTATAAAAATGAAAATGTGTCCATTTTTTAAATCTTAAATGTAACATATATATGTGTGTGTGTGTGTTTATAAACACAATACAGCACACTTTCAGTGATGTAGAATTTGAATATTAATTCCCATTGCATTACACACATACACGCACACACAATGGATGTCAATCTGTAGCTAGGATGACTGCTGTAATGGTGCCCTGGAAATCCAATCCATGGATTGAATAGTTGGTGACAGTGCCTTTGTGCTCAGGCACAGTCACCCTAAGTGCCCTATTTATCTTGTATCTTATAGAAGCATTTATAAATATTCTGTTTTTACCTGCAGCTGTTACATTTTGGGTATGATTTTTTTCTTTAATCAGTGCTATTCCTAGAGTCTGGCTTAGTTGCATCACACTCAAACATGGAGCAAGTATAGTTCTGGTATTTCGGTATTTATTCTGGTCCCTGCTGTATGTCTACTTGGGCAGCAACATGGATGGTTTGGGATGCATGGTCTTTTCTCTTACCTACAGTCCCATGACAGAGAAAGACTCATGCATAGTGGATGCACAGGGATATATGTTCATTAGAACGAGCACGGAAGCCACATGAGAACCTAGTAGCCCAAAGGAGGAATATAGGGAGAAAAGAAGTTGTGAAAGGCCAGCAGGGTATCCAGCCTGGAGAGTATCTGGCTTCATAGCATAAGGGATATGTTTTTAGTTTAGTTTTTCATTTGAATATAACCTATGCCCACTATAAATATATAACTTGGAAAACAAAAATGTTAGGTAGTATAAAACCCACATATAGTCCCATCATTCAAAAGTCAGTCTGAGGTATATTTTCTTTCTTTTCTTTAACAAAATGTAGTTGTTTTATTGTCCCTGTGAAGTAAGTGAACGTTAACTTGAGGGCTGTGGATGAAAACATGAAACCACTGAATCAAGTGACAGCCCAAATTCAGGTATTGCTGAAGCTCCAACATGGCAATATCTTGTGAAAAAAGAAAAAAATGTGCTCCAAACAAGCAATTTCTAGGCACAAAACAAAATCTACTTCATTCATTAGTATTATAATAATTAGTTATATTTCAAAAAAAATGTATCTGCCTAAGGTGTTTTAAACCAAGTCAGGGTAATTATTACTCAGTCTTCAATCAATTCCAAAATATAGTTGATGATTTTGACTGGTCTTGGACTATAAATTCACTAGTGGTCCTTTAAGATGTTTCTCCAGCACCTGATGGAAGCACCCAAAATGGCTTTTATAAGAATGTAAACCCATGTACATTTTATTCTCTTTGAACTGGGTTCTTAAACCCTTGTAAACATTGCTTTTTATTTATTTGTATTCTTGTCTTTTCTCAGACTGATAATAATCAAACTTTACTTGCTTTTACGTATTCTGACTTAACATGAGGGGGAAGGAGTAGAGGGAAATGGAGACAGACAGCCTTAGATTTAAGGACTATAATTCTAAGCTGCCTCAGGGGGTTGAAAGATTAGCTTAAAAACGGAATGGTTATTAACATTTCCAATCATCTGAACTTAGAAAATTTTGCCTGAAGAGCAGTATTTTAAAGATATCATTTATAAAATGTAGGAACTTTGTTATAGATTTTTTTTTTTTTTACTTTTAAAGGTTTCAGGAAACCATTTTGTGGTCAAATATTTTAAAAACCATAGTTTCATGGGGAAAATAATAGCAGTGACTTTTTACATCAGAAAGTGGTTTTCCACATAAAGCATCTCGCTGAACAGTTTTCACTCAATGCATAATAACCCTTTACAAATCCTTTCTCTGAATAGAAGTTGTTTTTACTCAAATACGTTTTTGCAAGGATTGCCTCTCTCGTGTTATTCCCAATCTGCCCTTGGTATGAGATTTCTTCTGAGGCCCAACACATACCAAAAGATACAGCAAGAATGATTTTTCTTTAAAAAATGACATTGATTTCTCAGTTGACCCAGAAATTGCTTTATCAATCAGTCAAGAGATTGATAGAGGTAATATTCAATTACGGTGAGGAAAATGGGAAAGAAAAATGCTACCTTTTTGAAAAGTAGCTGGTGGTAGCTGCTGAAATATAGGCTGTGAAGACCCTATGACCCAGAATATATAAAAATGAACATGTATCTACAAATACTCAAAGATGATTATTGCTAAATTACTTATAACAGAGAAAAACAATCCCATAAGTAGTGAAAGGATTGAATAAATTGTAGCTCCATAGTGAAGTGAATTTACCTCAACGAACAAGTTAGATCCATATGGACTGATGAAAAATGTGTGCTATGTTGTGTAGGGAGAAAAGCATAATGATTTGAATCATTTGAATTGTAGGATAATCGAAATGGAAGTAGGTATGTTTGAAGGAAAAGAGAAAAATGAGGAATAATAAACATCAAATGGTTAACACTCAAGGGTACTGAATTTGAGGATGAATGGGAAGAGAAAAATCATTACTTCCCCCCTTTTGTGTAATTAAATGAGCTTTCTTTATACTAAAAAATGTATTATACTATGTATTATTATACACGAATAGTCATTGAATTCTGTTTTTTAATGGTTAGGTTGCCTGGAATTCAGGCTGGCAGAGGTCAAGATCCCCAAACATAAGATAATGTCAGAGGTAGGGTGAACAGAACAGTCCCTCCTTGCCCTACATTGGCGTTCTTTTGCCATTCTCTTTCCATAAGCTCCACCGGGTTTTAAATAAGTTTTTTCCCTAGACTTATCCACAAATCTATCTCTAGATTCACTAGGGATACCAAGGTAAAAAATCAATTTGTACAAAAACAAAAGTGAAACTGTATCAACTCATGGGCTCTCTTTCTTTCCACCTCCTCTCTAACCACTAATACAGACTACATATTTTTGGCCACCAACTTCACCAGTTTTAAAAATACCATGATGAAGTATATGTCGTAAATATTTCTTTGACACTTGAATTCAGATATAGCTCCCATTTAATATCCATTGTTCTGAATTGCAGCTCCCATATAATATCCATTGTTCTGAATTGCTTTCAAGTAACTGTGCTATTAAGAGTTAAGTTTTAAGATTTGTTTTTTCAACATACTACTGAAATATGTTAGCAATACTGAAATATAGTGGTATTCCGTTATTCATATTCTACTTAAAGTTCGATTTTCATTTTAAATTCAACACTTAACCAAAGGACATTTCGGAAATGGTAATACTTGGGCTGAGTGTTCCTTAATCTTTTCAAGTATCAACATTCTATGACTTTGTGATTTTTAAAGAAAAATAGAAGCCAGAATTATAGATAAAGCTAGGGAGAGCCTCTAGTAGGTTTTTATTCATTGCAGATGTGTAGACTATCAAATCGGAGTGCATTAGTCTGCTTGAACCAATGTAACAAAATACCAAACTAGGAGGCTTAAACAACAGAAATTGTTCTTCTTGCTGTTCTGGAGGTTAGTGGTCCATGATCAAGGTACTAGTAGGGTTGGCATCTGCTTTTTCCTGAGCTGGCAGAGAGTGCCTTCTCATTGCATTCCTCCCCTCCTCCCCACCCCCCTACCGGATGATTTTTCTCTGCTTAAAGAGACAAGATAGAGACAGAGGACTCATGAGTGAACCAGAGAACTGGGCTGACTCTTGATAAGGACCCCAGTCCTATGGACTAAAGCTCCACCTTTGTGGTCTTATTGAACCTTTATCACCTCTTTAAAGATTCCATGTCCAAAACCTGTCACTTTGGAGGCTAGGACATTAACATTTGGCTTTGAGGAGGACACAATTATATCCATAGTGAGAAGAAATGCAAACATAGGCTACTAAGGTTGTTTGTATTTTATGCTGTTTCTTCTAAGTTTTCATTGAATCTTTTAATAAAAGCAATAAATTAAAGTGACATTTAACTGCTACTCCAGCTAGCAGGCATAATCTATAGAATCTGATTTTATAAGGTCATGCATTATTTCATTATATTGTTAAAATCTTTATATTTAACATAGTGTGTGAAATATGTACATATATCTTTCTAAAAATGATTTTTAAATCTTTCTTTTTAAATGTTTTTCTTTTGGTTTTAAAATAGCTTAATGATGAAAGAGGTGGCTAACCTATCAAGGCTAGAAGCCATCAGTTTCTGTTATTTAACTGGAACCATGAAAACACTAATTAGCTGTTGCTAAATACTTGTTTTTCTGATTAAGAAATTAACATATAGGAGAACAACAATCACACCTAATTAAAGAAAGAGGCAGCTAATTATCATTAATATTACTAATGAATTTCTTTTCCGGCACTTCGCTGTATGCATGGAGAGAAATGTAAAATTCCAAAGCTCAATAGTACTCATCATATTGTTTAGTAGATCTAGTTGAGTTTAGCCTCCAATTTTTATTTCAACAGTATGATGTTAGGTCTGCTGAAATTGGATTGATACAGTCTTTTATTTATTTTTTTTTAACACAGGAGTACAGTTTTATTCCCTCTCTTTGGCTTTCTCTCAAAATTGAAATGTAAACCAATACTTTTTTCCCCACTTAATTGTTGATACTGCCTCAAGTTTCTAGGACTTGGTGTAATGGGATTTTATAAGAATCTCAGTATCCACTCCTTCAGGCCTCAGGCTCAGGATGCTTTCAGAATTAAAAAGTATCAGCCTGTAAAATGTAGTTCTACCCTATCTCTATGCCGTAAATTAGAACATTCACCCTCTCCTCCTAGTGGCTTCTGGGAATCGTACAGCCTACCAGAGATCTAGGTAGGCCTTGAAGAGATAGTGTTTTTCAGTTCATCTGTCTCAAATCTTGGTTTGATCTCCTCCTTCTTACTTAAAGTTGGTGCCTCACCCTGACTCTAGCACACCTTCTTGAAAGCAAGGGAGTTAACCATGTGCTTCACCGTTGCCAGGACGCTCACTCCAGAAGTATCCACAAAACTTGCATATCCTCAGCCACTGGTTAACATCTTGTCCACTTCTTTGAACCATGGAGTCTGCCACCATCCTGATGACAAGAGTAGAACCTGCCTGCAAATCTTCTGAAGCTGTGGCCCCCATAATTCAGCCTCGCCCACTGGACATCACACTCCTTAGACACCATAGGCAGGGGTGGTGGCAGTGCTTTCTGGCAGCAAACCCTCCAAGTGGGTGATTTTCATCCGCTCTAGGCTGTCACTCTCTCCCACTCATTGACTCCTTCTTTCCAGAGTGCTGTGCTCTTGGGGATGCTCCATCTTAGAGCATTTTGTGTCCACTGAGAACACTTATGCTGTTCTGACCAAAGCCCATTGAATACCAAAACAGCAAAATCAAGTTCTCAAAAAAGGTTGTAGAGACCAATGCAACCGTATCCATTCCAAGCAAGGGTAGCACTAATTTATGACATGGGTGAAGTAAAATAAAGAAGAATGTACAGAGAAGGAGAATACTTAATGGAAAAAGATGAAGCAGCACCCAGTTTTGTCTCAACAAAACTCATGTAGCTTTACATGAGCAAACAGACATCTGCTTCTTTATCTACAAAATGCAGATAACAATGGCTAGGAAAGTGGTGAGTAAATGATTGGGTGTATGTAAAGGGCTCACAGTAGCACCTGGAGCATGCACTAAATATTTGTTGATGCTGCTACTGTACTAGTGCTATAGTATGTGCATTTGAAATGAAAGGGATCTATGCTTGTACATCAATTTTACCAATTGCATACTGGAAAACTTTGAGTTATTTGTTCCCTGAAGCTCATCTGAAAATTAAGAATAATGACAAGTCTTTGTCAGCCCTACGGAAAGCAGTATGTCAGTATCTCAAAACCTTAATAATAGGTTTGCCATACAGCCCAGTAACTCCACTCCTAGACATCTACCTGAAAAACTAAAAAACACTAATTTGAAAGGAAATTTGCACTTGGCTTATTACAGTACTTTTTATGCTATTCAAATTATGGAAATAGCCTAAATACCCCCAAATAGATGAGTAGATCAAGGAGTTGTGGTGTATAGCCCCACACAATGGAATACTACTTAGGGATCAAAAAAGATAAACCCATGGCATTTTCAGCACCATGGATAAAACTGGAAGGGGCAATGCTAAGTGAAATAAGTCAGGAGAAATTTAAATGCCAGCTAGTCTACCTATATATGGAATTAAAGGTAAGCTAGGCAGCCTTAAAAACTAATCCCTAAAAGCAGACTATAGAACTGAAGCATCCAGAGGGGAGAGATGGAGGGTGGAGTAAGAGCAAAGAGAAAAGGAAGCACAATGGACTTGGTGGGTGATTTGGTGATGGGTGCACTGTGGTGGTGATACTTGACCCCAGGGTCACTTAAAAATAAAATAAAGAATAATAGCCATTGTAGCACTCAGGAAACAAAACTTACTCTGCTAACCTCTTTAACCTGCATTTATTTTCCTTTTGCTTCAGTTATGAAGGAATGATTTTACTCATCACAACCAATTGGGGATTTTTTGAATTTTTTTATTAAGGTAATGTTGATTTGCAAATCTGTTTATGATTTAGAAGTACAGGTTCATGCCTCTTCAGAAGTATTTTACCACACTATACCCATCACCAAAGCACCCATAATCCTTCACCATAGTCCTTGGAGATCCTTCCCTACTTTGCTCTTTACCCCACACTCTCCCTCTAATGGCCCTAATTTGCAGTTGGATTTCTAGGGGGGGGTTTTGGGTTTAGTTTTGTTTGTTCCTTAGTTTTTTCACCTTTGTATTCCACATGTATACACATGTGGAATTCCACATGTATCCAATTCCATCCATGCTGTTGCAAATGGCAAAGTTTTATCTTTTTTGTATCTAAGTAGTGTGTATATATATCTATATCCATATGTATATAGATACACAAAAGAAAAAGGGGGCCTCCCTGCTGGCTCAAGGGGTGAAGTCACAGCACTGAATCAATTTGCAGCCAGCATGAGCTAGCCAGGGTGCTGACCTACATGGCACAGCAGACCTCTCCTGTCTTGCCTGCTGTGAAATACACTGTGTGCAGTGTATTTCAGTTAATCCACCTGTTCTGTTCTCCACTCTCTCTCTCTCTGGTGAATCCTCTCACCCTCCACGCCTCTGGCCTGTACCCCAGTTCTTATATGCATAAATAAATAAATCTTTAAAAAAATCACCTCTTTATCCACTCCCTGTCAGTCACTTAGGTTGTTTCCATAACTTGGCTATTATAGAGTGGTAGAGAAGTTCTGCTCTCCCTCTCTAGATGGGATAATTAAAATGAGAAAATGGGCTCAGAGTAGGTCATGACATCTGAATAGGCACAGATATTGAGTGAATACTGTTTAAGAGTAAGAATATAGAGCAAATAAGACTTAGCATAGCATGTTCATTTTTAAACTATATTCTATCCCATTAAAAAAGAGAGGTTCAGTGTTGTCAAAAATGCTTATTATTTTGGTCTTCAAAAAAGGGAGATTAAAAAAACTAATGTTATATTGTGAAATTAAAAGGGAAATATTCTAGGTATTCCCTTAGAGTTTGGGATCTAATTTTAGCTAAATGTAAGTTAGATTAGTTAATTAAATATTTATTGCAAGACGGTAAGCTTGCAATAAATTGTAATGCTTGTCTAAGTCAGATGGCTGTGGATTCACTCACCAACTTAGATAGCAAAACATCTGCTCAAATTTTTTGTATCTTCCTGTAACAGCAATACACACATCCAAAATAATTAAATATTAAGCAATTACGATATTAAGCAAAAACTTTTTTGAAAAGTTTTAAGGAAATATGATAGTTTTCATACTGAAAGTCCAAAACTTCTACTTCATGGAGTGCCTTTCTCAGTTAGTTCTCTTTAGATACCGCACCTTCGGACAAAATCTTCTACTCTTTATTAACAGATGTTAACCAAGTCTTGTATTTCTATGTATCTCCTCTCAAAGCCTCCCAAATCAAAGTAATGTCTTGTTGGTCTACAAAAGAGGCCTCTCATCCAGCCTTCCACAATTATTATTCTGTGTCTGACTTTGTTTGCTCTTTACTTGACTCACTGCCTAATTATGACAACAATCGCTGCAATCACCAATCATTTTAAATATGTTTAGTGGGATTTGGATGAGCTTGTCAGCTATACCCAGAGATTGGAAGCACACCCCTAAATGATTGTCACATGCAATTAATTTACAACAGGATGCATTTAAAACTGGAATGAAAGGCAGTTCCTTGGCTGGTTTTCAAAATGAATGTTTCAACAGGTGTAACGCAGGGAAATTTTGTTCATTCTTATTTATTGTACTCCAGTTTCTTTACTACCCAAGATTTTTTTTTTTGTTGCAGACACTTTAATGACTGAATACTGTTTATTTCTGTTTTGCCGTTAAGATACAACTTAATTTTGTATTATCATGATAGAAGTGCTTACTTATTTTAAATGACCTGAACTGCAATAGATTCAAAGGTATGTTGAAATCGGTGGATGTGCTCAGTAGGTACAGAGAGGTATGTTGGGACTCTTCTTTGTAAATTAGGCAAATGTGTTCTGGATATTTATCAATTCGAATGATAGAATCTATATAACAAGTACCCATTGAGCAACTGCTATGTATAAGATACTTTGTAAATTATGATGAGAAGATTGACACATGTCTCAGTGGAATTCAGTGCTTCTCCTTTGGACCCTGAGATTCTATAAGAAATCTATAGTGCAAGGTAAAATCTAGGTTCACTGGCGTGAGCCATGTGGCAGAAAGCATCCATTTGTTAGATAGCGATGAAGGATAAAAATGACTCTTCTCCCACTGAAGTATTGTTTAATGCTTTCCCATCACTTCCTCAGAGGTAATGGGAGTGCTAACATAGCTGAATTTTCTTGAACTTGTAATTTTACAGATCTTATTTCACCAAGAGGTGCCCATATCTAAAAGAGGCAAGGCAGTTGCTGAAGTCAGACAAACTGGATTCAGATAACCTTTGCTTACTCACACCTTCCTTCACTGTTTCCTCATGTGAAAGTAATAGATTTCATGAAATGATCAGTTCTAGCCATGACTGTCCTTAGAACATACTTCTCAGACTGGAGCTCCCAGAAGGGGAGTAGTCTGCAAAACCTAGCTTGGGTCAGTCATCTCTTTTTCTGAAAGCAAGAGAGGGTCCTCAGTTGATAGTCCCAGTGCCATCACCAGTATCAGGCAGAGAGTTCTAGAGAAAGAAGGGAGGGATATTGAAACGACAAAGTGGTTGATGTTTTCTAGGATAGCCTTCTCAAGCTGATAAAGGACCACTGAGTATTAGCTTTTCCTTTTTACTTAATTCTTTGCAGGACAATATTTTGGAGAAAATATATACAAAATGCATTGTTAATCAAGAGTTTCTCTCCATGTCTGCACTGACCTTGTCCCAGAATACACTCTTAGAGGCTGCAATTAGTTCCTCTCACCTTTGCTAAGGAAACTCCCTCCACACATATCCTAAAGTCCCTAGAATTGCTCTATTTCTCAACTCACAGCTTCTTTTTGCCCTCTTGTCATTGGACTTCACCTTCACTGCTGCAAGGTCCTCCTGATAAAACTCTAATAATAGCAGATCCAGCCTCACCCTCAAATTCTCTTCCTGGCCCTCTGTCTGCAAGGACTTCATTCATAAGAATACACTTCCCTGGTTCTCCTTGCATGGGTCTTGGTGTCTTTCTTCCTTTCTCTAGATCAGCTTTCTAAAAAAGATGCTTTCCAATGGTTAGGCTCTGTACATTTGAAAAATATGAATATCAGTGTCTGACATGGGGTTAAGGAATTTTCTTTAAGATGTGATTCTCTCTCTGCATGGGAATTGAACTAACCATAAGATAATTGTGTGTGTGTGTGTTCATTAATATGTCCATTCAATTCTAGGAAGAGGTAGCAGACTGGAACACCTAAGTGATTATTCCCATCACTTTTTCTTTGAAAGTAGCACTAAGTCCCTTTGCTATAAAAGGAAGGCACTGTCACTGATTTGTGAATTTAAAGGATGACCAACTTCCTTGTTTTTACCTCTCGAATTTTGTTCCTTCATTGTGACTTTAGAGGTATGAGGTGTGCAGTTATAGGAAGAGCCTTCCATGAGAAATCAGTGGATGTGCTTCTATTGAGTTGTGCTCAATAGAAATCAGTGGATTTGCTAATATCAGGTTCTTTACTCTCTGACTTCATCATCTAGTTGGTTGAGGTGGTTAGGCACCGAGATTTATGAGATCACTTTTAATGGAAAAATTTGTAGTCTTCTAACATTTTCTCAAATAATTTTGTATAACTTATTGACTTCCCCCTTCCCAGGATCCTGATTTTATGTTAATCCCATTTTCTATTCTCTTCTAGCAACTGTGTTCTGATTAGAAGCCAAGTATATGACACTGAAAAATTCCACTGAGGTACTACAAGGTAAGGCATTTTTTGAGTTGAGTTTTTTGCTTATGACTTGATTTCTGAGATTAATGAAGATTAGTAAGTTCTAAATTGATGTTTTATAATACAGTTTTGTGTCTCTTTTTTCTTCTCCAAACTAACCATACTCTCTGTTCCTCTGGTAACCATTATATTCTTTTTGCTGAGTTGAAGATTTATTATCATACAATGCATAATTGAATTTATAACTATATAATCAGAATATATTTTTATATATTGAATTTTAATTTATATTATAGTATAATTTATAATTACAATGCAAATTATACAATTTGTAGTTGCTGTTGTGTGCTTCTCAAATATAGTTGTGCTCAATATTGTGCATCTTAGTATTCTTCTTATTTGTTTATCAGATTTAAAAATGCAATGAAGGAATGTATGTTAAATATGAAATAAGTTGATTTTATTCCAAATGTTCATTTGTATCTTAATTCTAGCAATATGGGTTTTTGAAATATAAACTGTTTGAAATTTTAGTGTATATTGTATAAGACCTTATAACTCCTCTAATTCCTAGGAGCTTATATATTATCACTTATTTATATTGCCTTATTCAGTACTTTTAAAATATTATCATTAGTAATACTTTTCTCTATTTTACAGGCAGTAATAGTAGTCTACTTGATATATTTTTTTATTCCAAAGGTAAAATCCTATTTTTTGAAAGACATCAAAGTTTAAAAATCTTTGCCTTCCCAGACTCCCTTTCTGTGGCCACATTACCAAGTTCTTGCTAATGAGCTTTGGCTGATCAGCTTTGTGGAGAGCTTACTTCCCTAATTTAAGTCCTTTCCTGAACTAAGAGAGTAGAGCTTCAAGGGGAGAAAACTTTTGAACATTTTCCTTTGTTATTATTCCACCTCCCGTCCTGAAAAGCTGTTCTAATATTTGTAGCCAAAATTTTTAATCTTTGAAAGTGACTGGTGGCACAGACTGGTGGATGCCATTGAAAGAATTATTTACATTTCTTCAGTAAAGGGGCACTCCACGCACCCAGAACTCCTTGAGGGAGCTCCAGGTTTGGTCAGGATGCAGAAGACAAATGAGAAGGGGCAAATGGCTAGGTCCAAGCCTTTCCTGGGAATTTTCACAGGAAAAGCAAAACCAGGCAGGATAAACAGCTTAGGATTGGCCACTCAGAAGGATGCCCATAAGCCTTACCCTAAAGACTGGTCTCTGGTTGCCTGGTACCTGGCCATGGTTTCATTTTGGGTAGGAGAAATACTTGCTTGGTGTGTGAAATTTAAAGAAGGAAGTTTGGGTGCTAATGAGTCAGAATTGCTATGAAAGATGTGCTCTTGACCAAGAGATATCTCTGCTTTCTCTAGAGGAACAGTCTTGTCTTGGAGAAACTAGCTTTTTTTTTTTTCTCAAAGATTTATCTATTTATGCATACAAGAACTGGAATATAGGCCAGAGACAGGGGGGTGGATGAGAGGATTTACCAGAGACAGAGTGGGGAACACAACAGGCGGATCTACTGAAATATACTGCTGAGGGGAGCAGCAGGCTAAACAGAAGAGGTCTGCTATGCCATGTGGATCACCTCCCTGGCTAGGGATTGAACTTGTGCTGCAGTGGCTGAGGATAGCTTCATAGTATGGCGCTTAACCCCTTGCGCCACCAGGAAGGCCCCAGAACTAGCTTTTAAGTTGTCAAATCATCATAAAATACAGAAAGAAAAAAAAACACAATTAACATAAAAAACAGCCCCTATCTTATAATCAGAAGGGTAAGAAATCACAACAGGGATTTGAACAAAGGAATGGAGCAAAATGCAGATTTAGCTGACTCCCTAGCATTCACATCTGAACATTATTCAATGCATGTTTCTGTGCCTTATTTAATCTTCACAGTAGTACCACCTGCCCTTTGCAGATGAGGAAACTGATACTTTGAGATATTAATAAGCTTGGCCTATGAGAATAAGTGTCAAAGGTGAGGTTTGCACTTGGACTTGTGCTTTGCTACCTCAGTGCTGGCCCTGACAATATCTTACTTGAACCTGTGCTATTGTGGATGACGTTTGATAGCTAGCCAGTGGCCTCATGAGTTCACTAGCCCTTTGAAGGCTTTTCAATAACAGAGTTTCCACTGGGTTATCCACTTACAAACCTAAGTGAACTTATTCAAGAAAAGAGGAAACTATGCTTTGTGTAAATCAGTAAGAGCAAAGACAAAACAAACAAACACCCACAGGGATGTTGGAGTTGAGGAAACACAGGAGAAGTTTGTCCAAACAGTCACCAGTCAGAATTCACTCTGAAAGGAGATAAAGGCAATATTAATTCCAAACATCTTTTTTGCTTTCTATTCTTTTGAAATAAAAGCTTAAGATTAATGGCCTGTGTCGGGCCATAAAACCCAGATTTTAACCTATATTCCCAATATTAAATATTTTCCTTCTATTGATCTCCTTTTCACTATTACTTTCCAGGTTCAGAAAAAAGATTCAGGTGAAACATAAATTACATAATTAAATACCTTTCCAAGCAAAGTCATGCAAGATATTGAATAAGGTACTGAGCTGAGTCGGGAGAGGGGCTGGATAATGGAAAAGTCCCTGAGTTGGAAAATACTAGATAGGAAATGCAGGTGATTGCTTGCTCTTCTGAGCTTAAAAAAGCTTTTTCACCTGTCTGGACCTTTGTTCTTTATTTGTAAATGGAGGGTGTAAGGTATTCTGATACTCTCATACTGTAAAATAATAGCTTGTTGGATTCCCTTTGCTAATGCAGGGAAAGAAATGCTTTAGTCACTAAAGTCAGACATTTTTTATTTTGGTTATTGGACCTAAGAGTTAACAATTATTTTTCTTTTCCTTTCTTTTCTTTCAAATACACCCCAAATCTCATAGTTTCTTTCTATCTCTGCTGTAATTACCCAGCTCCAACTCATCATCTTGGACGCGCGAACTGGCTGGTGGACTTCTGGTGAATTCTTGCCCACCAGAATCCACCCTATGTACAACCAGTGTCTGGAAAACCTAGCTTAGAGCTCGTTTCTCTCCTGCTTGACATCTGCTGAAAATGTATCAACTCCTTCTGCATTTACCATAAAACCCAAATGCTCTACCATGACTTATGAATCCAAGAAGATCTGGTGACTGTTTGGACAAGTTTGTCCTGTGTTTCCTCAGCTCCAACATCCCTGTGGGGTTTTTTGTGTTCATCTGTTTGTTGTTTGGTTTTTGTTTTTTTCTTTGCTCTTCCTCTAATGTTTCTTTGTGTTCCTTTTTTCTGGGGCCTTGGCTCCACAGCCCCCTGGCCTGCATTGCCCTGGCCCTGGCCTCTCCCATCCATTTTTCAGCTGTCATGGCTTTCCCTCACTGCCATCTCAAAGTGAGCACTATCCCAGGTACCCAAGTTTAATGTCTTTAAAAACTATGTTTATTTCTAAAGTCATGCTAAAATAGTCTCATATGGAAAAATACTTACCAATATAGGTTTAAAATTTGTACATAAAAATACGTAGAGGTATTCCTAAACCTTACCTAACTCACCCATATACTATGCAAATATTAATTGTATATATTAAAGTGAAAATGTGTGAATAATATATACTAAGTTAGAAATGACTAAAGAAATTAAAACATCCAGAACAGGCAAAGCAGGAAGGATATTCTTTCACGATGCATGTAGTATGTCTTTGGATTAAAGATGTCTATTATTTTTGACATTTACTAGAAGTCTATCTTTTAATAAAGTAGACTTCCTTCCTTTGCACATTTTTTAAAACAGATTTTTTCCCTCAACAGATCAGCTTCCAATTTTTAAAAACATTTTCCTAACATATAATTATCATCTTCCAAAGACCCAAAAGTGCTGTCAATGTGACTGAAATCAGAATGTAAATATTTTATAAACAGCTGTCAAATCTCAATTGGCAGAAAACAAAAAGCCCCCGAATTGCTGTAATCTAACCACGAGGCTACATCATTTCACTGACAGATAAGACATTTTTCGAGTTTCCAATTTCCCATCAGCAATTTAATATATCAGAATGGTGTGCCATTCTGGATAGTCACTGTGACAATATACTTGAAAATGAAATAAACTCTGAAATGCTCTAAGGGAGTTGCCTAGCACAGAAACTGAATTCTGTTTCACGGAACATTTTCCACACTCACTGTATTTGGAATGTCTTACTAACATGGACTACAGATTGGCATTAAGGGAATATTATGGCCATCAAAAAAAAAAAGAGAGAGAGAGAAAAATTTTGCTTTTACCAGTTCAATAGTTTATTACTTCATTCTTTTGGACCTTCACTCAGCAAACATTTCTGATTGCCTGGGTGGCAGACTTAACTATTAAATCTATGTAAGAAGCACACAGCTGGGCTCTGTCACCTATTGTCATAATCAGAATTGCCACCAGTAAAATATCTGAGGCAGTTGCTCGAAGGGTTTCCTGTTATTTTCTATACACCCCTTCTGTGTCTCTGTTACCAGATTTTTATATCAATTTTATTTTTTCATTTTTCACACTGTTTTGTTTTAGCAAAATTTTCTTTGGGTTAACAGGAAGGCTTCTCCATCAAGTAGGTTCTTGTGGTCAATTATGGTGCTGCATTTAAGGGAAATACTGAAAATCAAATTTCTCTATCACTCAGGTGTATCAATTGTTTTTTTTTTTTTCCTCTCTCTCTATTTCCCCCTTCAATTCTATCTAAGGAATAGACACCATAGGGATATTTAAGAGCACTATTTAATTTCTCTAGGCTAGATGATCTATGGCATTAACTGCATTACATTTATTCATTCAATAAATATTTACTAAGCTTCTTGCAGAGAACAGACATCTTTATAGACATCATGATTTTGGCAGTCAAGAAAACAGACAAGGCCCTGCTCTCACAGAGTTTCCATTATGCTATAGCAAGAGATAAACAACTAGCAAATGCATTGGCAAAATTCTTCATGCCTGCCTACATCCCTTAACAACCTATATTGGTAAGTATTTTTTCCATATGAGACAACTTGTACCTCTGATTCCTCCATCAGTTCATATCCCCTTGCCCATGCAGAGCACAGCTCACTCTGTGACTGGGCACTAAACTTGCTGTCCAGGTGGCCGAGCCCACGTTAGTGTTGCTCACAACATCATGAAGGGGGACGGGTGCTGGGTGTCCCTATTATGCTTGCAGGTTGGGCTCTGCCACATCTGCCTTTGAGGACAGGGGCCCTTCGCAAACCCTGCAGGCCAGTATGAAACTTGTCAGCCAGAGCACTACCACACAGCATACAGAAACCCTACCACTAGGTTCAAAAAGGGGGAAGTAATAAATTAATAATTCTCAGTCCATCAAGATCATAATATGCATATGGGATTAGGTAAGAAGCAAGATTAAGATTTTCAAAAATAACCGAAATAAAAGCAATGTATTTTTTGAAAGTGCTTAAATTCTTAAAATGCCAAATCAGGCACAAAATAAAGCAGAAAAATCATAGAAAGTAAAAGGAATGTTTGGGAAACATATCTGTGATATGTGATAGTCAAAAGAAATAAAAGCAAAAAAATCAAAATAAGTCGAATAAATTAAAACTATATCACAGAATAGCATTTACAACAAACACAAAATTAGTATCAGAATACAGACATCAAAAATAAATGTTTACAGATAACTATAAAAACTATAACAAAACACAACTGTAGAAAGCTAGGAGTAATCAAGTGAAGTAAAACAGGTGATTGATTTCACAAAAATCAAAATTTGGACACTGTAGATGTTACTTTTTAACTAAAATTATAGAACTATCACTTGAAGAAATTAAATTGCTTTTTAATAGAAATAACAGAGCTCTGGCGCCTTCCTGGTGGCCAAGGGGTTTAGTCCCAGCACTGTGAAGTATCCGCAGTCACTGCAGCACAAATTCGACTCCTGGCCAGGGATCTCACCCACATGGTGCTGCAGAGCTCTCCTGTCTTGCCCACTGCTCCCCTCACCAGTGTATTTCTGTATCTGCCTGTTCTGCTTCCTCTTCTGTCTCTGGTGAATCCTCTCACCCCACCATACCTCTGGCCTGCACCCCAGCATCTTATGTGCATAAAAAAATAAGTCTTTAATAAAAAAGGAAAAGAAATAACAGCTATTAGGCTTACAGAGCTATTACGAAAATAATGTAAAAATGAATATAAATGAAAAGCACAATCTTTGCATCGAACAATATGCAGCATGCATGTAAGTATAAGAAAAAATAAATTCCTGTCTTAAAAAAAAAGAACTCATAATGTGATAAAAGGCAAAATCTGTGGAAACTATATTTATATTCCAGTATAGCATAGGGAGAAAAAATTCAATTTACACAGCTCTTTTATTATTCTGAGACTGCAAAGTATCCAATTTTTCTGTCAGCAAAATAGTTATTCAATTCCTGCTGTATGTTCCTGAGATAGAAATTTTAGATGATGATGTATACTAGTGCTTTAATATACAGCTACTTTCCTTAAAGAGCTTGCAATCCAGTTTCATTGACAAACTATACACATTTTTTAAAATGTCAGAAGTATAAATATAATACTAGATTAAGTAATGTGTAACAAAGTGCTTAAGAACCCAATAGATCATGAGCCAGTTGTATATCCTCGATAATTTTCAGTGTTAGGCAGATATAAGCTTTAGGAAATGTTTATGAAAAGGATGTGATAGTGACATGCTCAGGTATAGTAACAGGTAACATTTTTATAAGGCTTCAGAGACATAGAAATTTCCTCTGTATAGGAGGAAGGGGTGAATGTATTATGAGAGTTGAGAAAGGGTGGCATTTATTTGGGGTAGGAAGAACCCAAAGATCATTGCAGGGGGTCATAGATATGGTGCAGAATACAAGTGAGAGCTTCAGAATTTTGGTGTGGATGTGCGTGCGTGCGTGTGTGTGTGTGTGTGTGGGTGGGTGGGTGAATGGCTCTCAGTATGGAAAAGGTTGGTAAAACCAGAATATGACTGTATTTCTAATTCCACTGAGTCTGAGCAGGGGAATAGCATCAACCATGCAATACTATGTGGAAACAGATTGGAGTTGGGAAAATATATAGATGGATTTTATCAGGAAGGAGAAGATGAAAGACTACAGAAGGGAAATGCCAGCCAGAGTGAGCGAAGAATAAATTCAAAAGACAGCAGGGAGATGTCTGGATCTTAAACTTTCCTATATCAATTTAGTATTTGCTCTCTCCTGTGTCTTCACACTTTTGAGTTCTTTTTGATGATTTGCCTTTCATATGTAAATGTAAAATGGGTTCAAATCATCAAAAGCAAACAACACCCCTGCCTAGGTTCTCTTTTGATTTCTGTCTCTCCCTCCTTTCTCTTCCACCCACCTTCCATGACCTTATTCTTTATTTCAGTTTCCTCATTTTCACAGCTCCTCTCAACCCACCATAGCTTGAACTCTGATTCCACCACAACACTAGAACTACAGTCGACTTAATGAGTAAAATAAGTAAAGATCTCCTAGTCAATAACCCCAAGAAATTTTAGATCCTTAACATTCTTGGTTTCTCTGCAAGTTTTGTTACCACTGACCCTCTTTGAAATTTGTCTTTGGATTCCATAGAACCTCCCTCTTCTTGAATCTCTTTGTGCTTTCCTCTCTCTCTACCATTAGTTTGCCTCCTTCCTTCCCTTCTTCCCTCCCTCTTTTTCTTCCTGTCTCCATCACTTATTCTTCAGTCTACTGTTCAAGTACATGTCCCCTTTCCTGCCCCTCCAGAGTTCTGTTCAGAATTCTTTCTTCTTAATTCATTTAACTTTCAGGCTTAACCTATACCCTTTGTCCCATTGGCTCAAATCTCTACCTCCAATCCAAATCTCTTTGCCTAGTCCACATCTCAATATTCAACTGAATAACTCTACATAGGTTTATACCAGTTACCCCCAAACCAGATTAACAAAATGGAACTCTGTTCTTTTGCCCCTCCCACTTCTCCGTATCTCTGTTGTAGCCTTATGTGCATTATACAGGCACAACCTAGAAACCAGATACATCCCTTTATCTTTCTGAAATGAAAATCTAATCATAATTCAAATTGAGCCACTTCCTAGCTAAGTGACCTTCAGCATTACTTAACTTGCATATTGTTCAGTTTTCTTTCTTATCTATAAGTGGAAAATATAATAGCACCTGCTTCCCAGAAGTGTTGGGAAGATAATCAGTGGCACCTTCTAAGTCCTTAATAAATATTAACTGTTTCATTGTTTGAAATAATCAGGTTCCCCATTGTCTTGACAAGAAGAAAAATAACAAGTCTTCTCAGCGTGTGGTTTGATTTTTGCATAATTTGCAGTGAATTCTCATCATTCCCTAACTTCCACTCAGCCATCTACCTTTAAAGGAAGATTCTCTGAGACTCCATACCCTGCTCCAGCCTCCCCCAAGTTCTCTGGGTCTCTTTAATTGCCCAATGGTCTTGCTGGCGTAATTCCCACCCATCCCCACAGCATATGTGAAATGTCTCTTGCTCTTTCTCCCCAAGTCTGAACTAGTTTTCCTCCATGTGCTCCTTCAGAGCCATTATCTTGGAGATTGTTCACTCCAAGCTGCCATTGTGAGTGCACCCTCATCTGTATCTCTGTACTATCAGGTCCTGGATGAAGGAGGATGCACTCTGTATCTTTCGGTGAGAGTAGCTTTGAGAGGAAGTATAACCACAGAATATGGGCAGCAAAAGAGAGTAAGTAATGGGATGCACAGGTGTCCACCTAGGATTGTACCACAGTAGCAGTGAACAAGCTCTTTCCTCCTTATTAGGCTCTGAAATGTTTCAGTAAAGGGGAGTTGGAAGAGGGGAAAGCAATATGGAACCTGGTGATAGCAAGTAGAACTGAAACAAAGATAAGAAATGCAAAATGGGAGTCAGGGGAAAAAGAATTAAATTGTTCACAATGGATGAAAACTTCCATGGGGTGCAGTGGAAGAAACTAAGAGGGGACAGGGTTGGTGGGAGGGGGCCTAGGAGGAGAGGAGAGCTTATGCTGCCTGGTAGTAAATCTGCACCTGTATAAAAACTTCTGGAAGAATATGCAAAAAAGAAGACAGGTTTCAGTTTCAAGAATGAGGAAAGCACAAGATTGATGCATAAATTTTTGAAGTATAGGAAACTGAGGTATAACATGAGATTAGATACACACATATGTAGGTTTTAATGAGTCATAGTATATTTTGTTACAGTGTGTGTGTGTGTGTATATGTGGTGCCATTTTGTATATTTTGTAGGGAATATAATGAATGTTTATTGTAGAATATTGGTAATCATAAAAAAATGTGTAAAATAGGGTTACAGCCAGAATTGGAGTGAGGAAGTTGGGGTAGGTGGTATAGACAACTTCATAGGCAAGCATGACCTTAACAGGGAACAGAAACTTCACCCGCAGAGAGGAGGCAGGGCCTTAGACAAAGAAAGGGCTTTTTAAAACAAGGAGATATTAAAGCCTGTTAGTGAAATGATGGACATAATCAAGACAGGAAGGATAAACTGACAATGGATGAAAAAGGGACACCTCAGGAGTAAAGACCTTGGGATGAGAAGGAACAAAGCACTGGGTTAGCCCTGATTAGGTACCGGAAGGGAAGGTGGAGTTCATGGGCACAGGTACAGGTGAGTGGAGAGAAAACAATGGTGGGAAAAGAAAGTGGTTCTCAAATTATTTTTTTTCCCTCTTTTTCCTCTACCTCTAAGAGTCTTTACTGTAGGGCCCTGGGCTTCCTTGTGTTCAAATATGGTACAGATTTCAACATGTCCTTTGGATTTACAAGAACGGTGCTGATGAAAGCAAGCCATGTGCTTGGCTGACTCAGGGGCTTTGCTTCTGACAGACCTCTTGGTCCTGGCTCTGCTTGCCTGCTTCAGCTATGCGGTCCTCAGGTTAGCTGGTGCTGGGTGTGACCCCGCCTATAGATGGGAGTCCTATGCTGGAGCTCATCCCCCTTGCTCCTTGACTATGTCAACTCAAGTCAGGAACTTACTGCTTCCTGCCCCAGTGCTCTCTGGTGTAACATGGAGATTCGAGATAACCCTAGTCAGAGGTGAGATAAGCGGTAAGTGAGAACACTGTGATATTTGTAGAGTCCAGCCTACTACACATCAAATGGTAGCAGTTATTATTTCATCGCTAAGCCACAGTTTTCATCTGTGAAATGAGAATGAAAATACGCCTACTGTACATGATTGTCTTTAGAATAAAAAAGGAATTGTAGAGTTGCCAGCACACAGCAAGAAACTGTAAAGGGAAAATGGCAGTGTGACTATCCGGGAGGACTTCCTAGGAGCCAGAGACTGGTAGATTTCTAAAGAAGCCTGAGAGAGAACAAGAGATTTGTGATTTGAAGGCAGAGTTTTAAAAACTTAGTTTATAACAGAATGGAAGTCAATTAAATTCACTTGATAGGGCAGAAGACGAGGCTTTCTTTTGAAGCTGGTAAAACTTAATAAAAATCGATTCATTTTCACTTCACTAAAGGTGAGGGTAGAGTCTTTGTGTGCATGAACACATTCTAGAACAAGTATCTGCAGAGGCTAAGTTAATATAATGAGATTTTATATTGTGAAGTGACATTAATTACCGCATTATATCAGAGCAAATGAACAAGTACACAGAACAGTTTACAACTAAGTAAATTTTTTAATTAAAAATAATTGTATTATACATCTAATATGTAATATTATACATCTAATATACCTAATAATGTTATCTGTGCTTCAAAATGAAAATACTCCTCTGAGAGAATGAGGAAGGCAAGATTTCCAGCTGGAAGTGATGGGACATAGCACATGGGGGCAGTGAAAGAGTGTTCAAAGAAGCTTTGTTAGTAGGTACAGCTAAGATCCTCTCTCCTCTTTATTCTACCCTAGGGCAGGGAAGCCTCAAGAATTGGTTTGTCAGTAACTTGAGTGCTAAGTCTGGCACTTTTTCTTTTAAGATTTTTAAGATTTATTTATGCATACAAGGTGTAGGCCAGAGGAGCGAAGGGCAAGAGGACTCACTGGATACAGAGTGTGGAGCAGAACAGGCAGATCTACTGAAATACACTGCTGAGGGGAGCAGGAGAGGTCTGCTGCGCCATATGCGTCAGGTGTCCTGTGGGGATTGAATGTGCTGCACTGGCTGCCAACATCTTGATCGTGCTGGGACTTTACCCCTTGAGACCCCAGGCCCTAATAACACTTTTTGAAAAGACTATAAACTACTTCCTAAAGGGCAGTCTATGGGCTATCAGGCATCATTGTCACCTGAGAACTTGTTACAAATACAGAATCTCAGACCCCGTATCAGTCCTATTGAATCAAAACCTGCAGTTAACGATTTCCCCATTATTTCACATTAAATCATAGTTTAACACTTGAGAAGTATTGGCAGATAGGTTAGAAAAAAAATGGGCTTTAAAGCAAGTTAATTGAGAGTCAAGTCCCCCTTCCACCGTGGGCAAGCTAATTTTCTGATCCTTTTCCATCATTTGTACTCTGTAGTCATAGGTTCCTCATAAATACTATGATGTGAGGTCATTGAGATGGTTACATGTAAAATGTTTATTTAGTGGCTGCCCTTCAGTAAGTATTCAGTAAATCTTAACTATTTTTATTATTTCCCTTCTGAGCAGGGGAAAAGGAGTTAGTTGAGGAACAAGAGTTTTCACTGTGACCTTTCTCTCTACTTTGCAATCTTATACTTAGCATAAATTTGCAAATCATCTGATAACCTTTCTGAGTTTCCTTCTGCCACTTGAAGCTTTTTCAGATAGCATCGCTGAAGACACATCACTTCTTTGAGCAGCATTTTCTTCCTTAATAGTATAAAATGGTCACATCAGTCTATCTCAGAGAGTGGCAAAAATCAAGTCGAGTGGCCCATATCACAGTGTTTTGTTCGCTGTAAAGAGCTTGTTTATAGAAGTTGGCATAACAGGTTTTACAAAATTGGGAAAACTCTATTAAGATGAGAGGTTAAATAACATAAGACGCTGAATTACATACATGACTTACCATGATACCTGGTGTAATGCTGATATGGCCACCCCCCTTTGATAAGGAGAGATAATGGGGGGTCTAGTTGTGGATGAGGGAAAGAAGGAGTTGTTTCCCTCTCCAGAGACAGGGCACTCTGTGCATAGACTCCATCCAGAAAGTGTATTTTTGAAAAGTGATCTAGACTTAAAAGGATACTAAAGCGTTTTACTCTTTACCTTATGTTACCATGGAAAACAAGACGCTTATCCTTAAAGAGCAAGACAAAATTAGACAAGAATTAGACAAAAAGCATGACAGAAAGTTCCTAAGAAGGATCAGAGGAAGGGATGTTTGTATCTCATTGGCAGCAGGACTTTCAAAAGAAATGTTATGGTTGGTCTTGGGGTCTTGAGAGGAAGCTACAATCTTCGAGGAGGAACTAGCACAAGAAATAGTTGGGAAAATGTGAAGCCTATGAAGGTAAAGAATCACATTTGGAAACTCAAGGCTGATCACGGTTGGAGTGGAAGAATGGGTTGTAATTGTAGGTGAGGACCAGATTCTGAACAATTTTGACCGTTAAATTCCTAATTCATTAAATTCCTAATTTATTTTTGACTACTATCATAGATTGTCTCTGAGTTGGGAACAGATATGATCAGGGATATATTTCAAGCATTTATCGGGCATCCATTTATGAGGTGGTTTAAGTCAGGAGTAAGTAGGGAGACTCAAATCAGGGAAGATATTTTAGTAGCCCAGAGAAAGTTAAAAAGACCTGGGCTGGATTTGTAACACTAAGACTTTTTTTTTTCCTTTCTTTCTTTTTTCATTTTTTTATTAAAATATTTTAAAATTTACATATACTTGCCATTAATTGTAATCCCCATGTATTCCCCATCACCATCTCACCAGTGCACCAT
>JAGFMF010011648.1:1646356-1667196 GCA_019455555.1 Galemys pyrenaicus | reverse complement strand
TTTTACTTACCCATTCTCAAGTGAGACACACTTCATGTTCTGAAGATAGAAATAAACTTTCCTGGGCCTGCCCTGGTGGCACAGTGGGTTCAGCAACACTATGAAGCAAACCGCAACCACCGCATCATGAGCCGATCCCTGCTGCCAGCCAGGGAGGGGATCCACAGGGCACAGCAGACCTCTCCTGCCTCCCCGCTGCTCCCCTCAGCAGTGTATTTCAGTCCATCTGCCTGTTCTGTTCCCCACTCTGTCTCTGGTGGATCCTCTCACCCCCTGCACTTCTGGCCTGTACTCCAGTCTTGTATGAATAGAAAAATAAATATTTTTTAAAAAAGAAATAAACTTTTCTTCTTTGTGCCCAATCGAAGTTCTCCAACTTGAAACAAAGCATGTCAAAAATTCAACCTCAATGAATAAAATGTTCTTCCATTTCCATTCCAATTTTTAATGATTTATTTTATTTATTTATGAATAGAAGAACTGGGATGCAGGGCAAAGGTGTGGGGCATGAGAGGATTCACCAAAGACAGAGTGGGGAGCAGAACAGGTGGCTTGGCTGAATTACACTGCTGAAAGGGAGCAGTGGGCGAGACAAGAGAGGCCTGCTGTGCCCTGTGGGTCAGCTCCCCAGCCAGGATCGAAATCATGCCACACGACTGGTGATAGCACTGATACTTTAACCCCTACACCACCAGCAAGGCCCCATGTTCCCAATGTCTTGATCACTCTTGTGGTTTACCAAGTTCATCTTCTAATTTTCATTTCTAATGTTTCCTAGAATTTTTATTCTATGTTTCCTAAAACTGGACTCACTAGTTTGGAGCTACTTGAGGCCTTGCACAAGACTAATGGTCCAAAGCAACAAAGCACAACAATGGTACTGTGGTCCCAAGTGCTGACCATAATGTCCAGTTTGGAGAGGAAAGGGATCAGAGTGTGGTTGCTGGAAGACACACAGATTTACAGCCTGGGGAAGAATTGAACCAGAAGCCAAGTCGTATGTATTTCCCATTTTGCTGGCTCTGTAGCTGTTCAGTAACAATAAAAACTAAACTCCGTATTTTCTACATAGAGCTGAGAGTCAACCAATGGTAGCCAAACAGTTTTTATACATGTAAAGACCGCAATACATTTTTAAAAGGCTCTGTGTGGAGCACAGTCCCTGGCAACCCCTTGCTCATGACTTTGAGTAAGGACTTCCTAACGCGGAAAAGAATACACTTTCTAGTGCTGGTAGAAATGCTGAAAAAGTAGTTATGCACAGACATCATCATTAAACTGGAGTCCACTTATCAAGGTAGGTATATACTTTATTAAAACCCAAAGGACCACTCTCAGGAGTGTCCAGAAGGCACGCCCTGTCCTTTTTGCTTGGCTCTAGCACACCTCTTAGATGCTGCTTCTTATGTGTATGGCAACCCTGACTGGAGTCGTCCCAGCAGCTCTATTCTCCAATAAGTATATCTTCACCTCATGTTTCAGTCATATCTAATTAGGGCATGTTGCTGTTAGACAAAATACTACTGCACCCTTAATAGGGTAGTAATAGTAATTAATAGTAATAGTAGTAGTTCCCCCACACTATAAGGGGAACACTTTATTCACACCAGGAAACCAACACAAAAAGTAGTGCCTTCATTTCTGCAATTTTAGGAATCTTGTGGTATTCTGGGAAAGAACCCACAACATCTCCAAGGTGTGCCTGTATCACATTTTATGTAGCGCAGGGAAGCACATCTATTAAAGCCAAACAGATGTATCTTGCTAAGGCTGCTGTCTGGAGTGGGCACTACCACCACTAAGACAAACCTAATAAAGATAGGAGGTGATCACAGCTGGTGCTTGGACAGAGAAATACTTGTCACCATATGTTTAACAACGTGGATAATGATGAGATAGATGGAGTCTTCATCTCCAGGGAATTTTTTTTTACTTATTTATGTTCAAAGGAGAATTTAACACCAAATGTGAAGGTAAGTAAAGGCCAGTGCACAGACAGCAGCGGGCAGCTGAGCTGCAAAGGGAAAAGATTTGTGAAAAGAAAGATCTTCAGGGTCACAGGCAGGTGGGAGAGCTGCCTCTATGTCCAGGGCTTTTCAAGGAACCATAAGAATGCCAACAATGTCTAAAGTCCCTTTTCTTTAAAAGGGCACTGATTTGTGCCTGAATGTGTTTTGTTCTAAATAAACTGATGCCAGCTGTTGAGGAGAGAGCATCAGGAGGACACTGCAGACACTTTTGCAATGTCTGTCTGTGCCCTTTCTCTTTTCACATGGTCATTCTCAATGTAACAATGAAACAACAAATGTGACAGACGACAACAAACACATTGGAGCCACTTTGCAATGGAATTATGTACAAACCACACAAAACTGACCTGCTAACTCACATGTCCACTGAAGACTGGAAGGACACTTGAGCCTTCCCCATTTACTGTAGATAGTTTAGGTTTTCACTATCTTTGCAGAAAAGATGGGCCATTTACCTCTATTTCACTTCCAACTTCCACACTGTCGTGAGGCAGCAGGACTGTGGGTTAATGTTGTCGCTGTGAGTGTGCCCCATACTCCCCTATCAGGTCTGCCCCAGGTCTTGGGCTGAAGTCTTGCCCTGGGCCTGTCTGACAGGAGTGAGGGGTGGAGGGAAGTGGGGGGAACCTGGCCCCACAGGACCCAACAGAGCATCACCTTCTGTGCCCTGCTCTGGGGAGAAGGTGAGACCAGAGGGAAGGAAAAGTGAGGTGCATCTCCCTGTGGGTAGCTGACAGCAGGGTTGGGGTACAGGTTTGGAGGACCCAGGAGAGGGAGCGCTGGATGTGAAAAACTGTCCGGATATGGCAGTCACTTTTAGGGCACAGAGGAATACAGTGGTCTGTGTTCACTCCGGAGCAGCCCATTGGGTCAGAATTCATACTGTGAAGGGATCCCCAAGAGACCCATGTGCATGTGAAGGGCTGGTCACTGCTGTGCTCTCAGCAGAGAAGTCAATGAAGGAAAAAGGTAAAAACACACCACTGTCCACTCCAGGAGCCTTGCCCTGCAGCTGTGTCCACCACACCATGCGTCCTGCTGGAAGCTGGTCACTGCCTGTGCCCAAAACTGCACCGAGCTCTCTGAGCACCTTCATCTCCCCTTGGGTGGATGCCCATCCTGGGCTGTGACCGCTGCACCGTCTCCTCACTGCCAATGAGGGATTAGCGCCTGCCTGGCAGCATCATTCTGGGCACACAGGCCCTGACTCTTGAGAGAGGGGTGTGGAGGGCTGACCGAGCTCCTTCCCTGCCAGAAGGACATGTCCTGCCAGACCTCTTTCCATCTACATTGAATAAGGAAAGTAGAGAGAAGCTGGCAGGCAAGAGCACTATCCTCTTTGCCAAAAGAGAAGGCTCTAGGTGCAGGCAGACCTGGGGCTGTGGGGGACATAGTTTTTTCCTCCAACTCCTGAGCCTCAGTTTCTTAGCTGTATAAAGGAAAGTACTACCTTCCCTGAAGAGGCAGACACCACCCCTTCCCAGTATTTGGCTGAGCACTGATGTCCCCTAGAAGCCAAGGACATGAGCTGAGCTGATCCCACAACTAGAGCACCCCCAGGAGCAATCAGGGAAACAGGGAACTTCAACAAATGCCACGAGATCTGTGACGGGAAGACTGAGACACCACAGTCTTCCCTGGGAGGGACACCTGGAGGGGGGGTCAGGCAGGGCTCCTTTGAATGACCCTTGAAGAGGATCAGTTGGGAGAATGGGGGGAGAAAAAGAGGGAAGGAGCTTGTCAGAGAGAGGCCAGAGGACTAAGAAAGTAAGGAACAGACGACAAGACTCTCATAAGCTTGACTAGAGGCTTGGACTTTGGCCTGAGTAAGCATGGTGGGAATCCCTGAGGAGATTTTTAAGGCTCTAAACAAATGGCATGACACAAAAGGTTGCATTTGTGAGTGCAGCGAGGACAGAGGGAAAGACTGCAGATGATGCTCGGATGCATTTGGTTCCTCCCTTTCCTCTCCCCAGCCAGGCAAAGATAGGAAGACGTGCACCAACACGCCTAGGACAGTAATAATGTGCCCTTGCTCTCCAGGTACAAATGCACACCCACATCCAGTCAGAAAGCACTGCTCACTGGATGAGCGTGTCTGGCCCTGCCAGGTCCAGTGCTGTGTGACCAGCAATTAGGATGGTGAATTTGAGGGACACAGATGACTAGACACAGACTGGGAGACATGATTCTACATTTATTACCCATTCCACTTCTTCAGTTTGCTAATTTAGTTTCCCACTGATTACTTTATAAAGCATACTGACACTACACTGGAATTAAAAGTCAATTAAGTGCAACTTAATTTTTCTGGTGGCACCATGAAGCAGGAGCAACAGAACAATCCCATTTAGAGTTCCATCAGAGTAAAGGTGAAAGGCTAGCCTACCGTCATACTAACTTGTCATCTATCATACGATGAAACCATCTTTCATCCCGAAATACTTTTTCTTTATATCTGGCAAAAAATCCCACTTTTGATATTTTAAAAAACACCTTGGTGTTTTATTTTTAATTAACTCTGTTTCATAAATATTCCATAGTTGGAAAAAACAACATACCTACAAGGGACTTACTATTTGATTGCAATTTACAGATTCAATACAATTCCAGCCCCCTGGCGCCCTGACCCCGCCTGCCAAGTACCTGGTTGCCTTTGATGCAGAGAGAGTAATAAATCCACCGAGGGCTCCAGGACGCCTCCTTCACCCGTCTGCCCAAATCACAAGAAAACTGCCCGTGTCCTCCTGCCCCAACAGCACCTCACAAAGGAGCATCCACAGCCGCTGCAGAGAGAGTCTGCTCGCCGGGCAGGGAGGGACTCGGATGGCGCAGCAGACCTCTCCTGCCCCTCCCGCTGCTCCCCTCCACAGTGCATTTCAGTGATCTGCCTGTTCGGCTCCCCCTCTGCCCCTGGTGAATCCTCTCTCCCGCCCCCTGCACCTCTGGCCTGTACCCCAGTTTTGTATGCATAAAGAAATCTTTTTTTTTAAATAAAAATATTTTAAATACACACAGATCAATGGAACAGAACAGGGAGCCCAGAAAACCAACCCCGAGTGGGTGATCAGTGAATAGGTAGGAGCCGGGAGCAAACACGGGCATGCGCTTTCAGTCAGGGGTGCCGGGCACCCCCGGGCACACTCAGGAATGAACATGCCCCCTCTGCTCCTCCAGGCCTCACAGCGAGCCGAGCAGAGCCCTCCGCATCAAGCCCACCCGGAACAGGGTCTTGTGACTGGACCGCTCCGCAGCCAGTCACCACAGGGAGCTGTCCTCACCTTCCTCAACTTTGGGGTGACTCCTGAAGAAACTGGGTCCCCGCAGGAAAGAATTCACCCCAAGTCCCAGGAAGTGCATGCCAAGGCGAGGCCGGCCAGGGGAGGCAGAAGCCAGCATAAGGGTGGGGCTGCAGGCAAGATGGGTGGTGGGTCAGGGCTACAGGCATGGAGGCAGTGCTACAGGGGCAGGGGTGGGGCGGGGCTGCAGGTGCAAGGGGCCGTGTAAGGCCTGCAGGTGTGGGTTGGTGCTTCAGGGGCAGGGACGGGGCTGCAGGGGCGGGGGGCCATGTAGGGCCTGCAGGTGTGGGTCGGGGCTGCAGGTGCAGGGGTGGGGACCAGGCTGAAAGCCTTGAGCATGCTCACAGGGCCACGCCCAACTGTCCCGGTGCGGCTGAAGTTTAGAAAGTCAAACGAGTATCCCACACCTCTGAAAATGCTGCTAGCCTAAAATTTCCAGCAGCCATTAAAACAGAAATCCATGTGCGTGTCCATGTGGATTAAAAACACGCTCAGGACTACTCACCCGCGACCACAGAGGCCCCCACAAACCCGCTGCTCGCCCCACAGTACGAGAGGCGCGTCCCGCCAACCATGGCCGCTCCTGACCCGCGCCTCCGCGTTATTCCCGCTCCGGCGCATGAGCCCACCTCGCCACCAGGCGGCGCGCGCCGCCCCCGCGCCCGTCCTTCGCCTCCGGGGCTTCTCCTTCCTCGGCCCTGGTGGTCCCGCCCCGCTGGGCCGGGCTCGCCTCGCCTTGCGTCACTTCCGCTCCCGCTTCCGCCCTGCATCTGTGCGCAGTGACGTGACGTAAACAGGGCGGGGCAGGGGAAGACCGAGGAAGGAGAGGCTCACGGGGCAAACCGGGAACATGAGCGCGGCGCGCGCCGCCTGGTGGCTCGGAGGGACGACGCAGCCGCAGTGAGACTGATGGGCGGAGGGCAGGCCCGGCCAGGGACGCTCAGGGGGCGGAGCCGCGGGCGAGAGCCGGTCAGGGGCCAGAGGGGAAAGGCAGCCAGCAGCCGCGGAGAGGCGGGGACGGAGGTGTCGAGGGGGCCCCGCGCGGAGGACGCTCCCTGGCGGGATCATGTGCAACGTCGAGGCCTTGAGGACGATGGGACGGGTCATCCAGGATACCCCCGGCCGTCGCCGCGGTGTCCACGTCGGGGTCTCCAACTGCGACCACAGCGGCTGCGGAAGCCGACCCTGCCCCTTGCAGATGTGGGGAGCAGAGGCGGGATCCGCCCTCGCCGGGGGCCCCCCTACCCTCGGCCCCGCCCCTGCCCTGAGCCCCGCGGTCCTTCGTCTCCTCTCACCACAGCGCCCCTCTGTTCCCACCAGGGGGCGCTGCGCCCCAGCGCGGGCCAGCCGCGGCTCCTTCCTGGGCTCTTCCCTTCGACGCAGACGTGTCCTCCAGGCCATGCCCTTGGCCTTGCGAGGTGCTTGGGAACGGCAGTGTCCAAGCTGCCTGGGCGGAACCGTCAGGGACCAGAAGGTGCGGGACCGACAGGGCCGAGGAACGAGAAGCTGCAGGGACAGAGCAGGTGCGGGAGGAGCTGCGGAGGCTCCCCGCTGCTGGGGCTCAGAGGGGCGATGGGGCTCATTGGGACACGAATGAGGTCCACGGGGTGCTGGACCCCGGGGGTCCAGGGAAGGAGGGAACCAGACCAAGGGGCAGCCTGGCCAACAAGGAGGAGTACAGGATGGTGGTCAGTGGCGATGAGCAATGATTGAGAGCAGCAAGGAGCTGTCCCAAGAAGGCCCAGCACGAGGCAGGAGGGGACGGGGAGTGGGGATGGGAACTGGGGGGGGGGGGAAGCGGGGATGGGAACTGGGGGGGGGGGAATGCACGTGTGTCAAAGCCTTGAGGAACACAGCTGGCGTGAAATGGCACAGAGNGGGGGGAGGGGGGGGGGGGGGGGGGGAATGCACGTGTGTCAAAGCCTTGAGGAACACAGCTGGCGTGAAATGGCACAGAGACCTGAATCCTGGAGTCTGATCATCCCTGAGTGTTAGACTTAGTGATGTTAGCTTTACTGATGTTAGATTTATTGCTGCTGGAAGCCCGCTGCCAGGGTGTCTCCATTACCTTCCCCGGAGGAGTCACATCGTCGGCAATTAACGATGGACTGTGAGAAGACTGGCCTAAGAAATATGTCCTTGCCCTGTTCAATCTCCTGGCTCTGTTCCCTAATCCAGAGGTATAAAAACCCCTCATGCTAGGCAACAGGCGCAGCTCCCGCCCGGGGCTTGTTGGCCCCAAGAGCTCGCCCAGGAGCGCAGTCAGTAAAACTTGTTTCCACTATGGCTCTGCCTATCTTTTCTAGCACCTCTGACCTTTTGTCTGATCTTACACTGAGAGCATCAGTTCCTACTGCCCTTCTGCCGGGAGCTGTGAATTGGGAATATGTGTAATAATAGACATTCCAATTCAGTGTTTGGGAAATGACTTTTAAAACAATCGGGAAACTGTCGAAATGACCCCACATACATACAATGTTACGTGAAGCTGATAAACGTAAAACTCTTGAAATAGTGTTATTCCAACTTGAATATAAAATATTTTTCCTTTTCCTCTAAAAGATTTATTTATTTATGCATACAAGAGCGGGGTGCAGGCCAGAGGTGCAGGGGGATGGGAGTGAGTGTTCTCCAGAGACAGAGTGGGGAGCAGAACTGGCAGATCTACTGAAATCCACTGCTGAGGGGAACAGTGAGAGACAGGAGAGGTCTGATATGTGATGTGCGTCACTTCTCTGGCTGGAAATTGAAGTCATGCTGCAGTGGCTGCTGATAGGTCCACAGTACTGCAACTTAACTCCCTGCACAACCAGGGAGGGCCCTGGATAGAAACTTTTTTTTAAAGATTTAGTTATTTATGCATATAAGATCTGGGGTACAGGCCAGAGTCCAGGGAGGTGAGAGGATTCACCAAAGACAGAGTGGGGAACAAAACAGGCAGGCTGACTGAAACACACTGCTGAGGGGAGCAGCCAGCAAGGCAGGAGAGGTCTGCTGAGCCATGTGGGTCCCCTCCCCAGGCGGCAGCGATCGAACTCGTGCTGCAGTGGCTGTGATTTGCTTCACAGCGTGTTGCTCAACCCACTGCGCCACCAGAGAGGCCCCCTGGATAGAAAATATTAATGAAATAATCTAGTGTGCAAATAGAAGTGAAAAGTTACTTGACATTAAATGGAATAATATACAGCAGTGAAAACATGAAACCCTGCCCACAATTCTCATGGAAAGAGTCTAGATATAAAATGAACACAATATGGTTTATTTTTGTATTTAAAAAATTAAAGATTTTATGCATTTATGCATATAAGAACTGAGCTGTAAGCCAGAGACACAGAGGGCAGCAGAACAGGCAAATCTACTGAATACACTGGTGAGGGGAGCAGTGGGGAAGACAAGAGAGTTCAGCGGTGCCATGTGTGTTAGCTGCCTGGCCAGGGATCAAACTCAGGCTGCAGGGATGGAGATAGAATGTACACAATTCCCTTTTAGTTTCAGAACCAATCAACCAAACGTAATGAAAAAAATTAGGGTGCAATTCTTCCCTCATACTTGGCAGGTGAAAAGAACCATAGGATTTGGTTAAGCCTTGAGAATACTGTTGTGGTTATAGAAAACTTCCAAGGGTGAAAAGATGGCCTTCCCACTAGTGAAGCAGGCATGTGCAGAACAGCTGCATTTCAAGTTCATGTCAAAAATCACTTATTTTTTTACCGAGGGGTGATGGAATCTTAGCACAGAAAAAGTCAGGAAGGTATTCACAAGGACAAACGCTGGAGATGGTGGCTGGGACAGTTTATCAATCTTAAGCCAGTTATGGAATGCTGCAGTAATCTAAGGTAAGGGTTAGCAAAGATAATCAGCCAGTGTGGGGGCAGAGAGGATTATTAATCTGAGAAGATCACACCAATCTGACCCTAAGGCAGTCATTTCCACCAAAGAACATTATAAAAGAAAAACCCTCACCCTGGCAAAATGCAATTCATGTTCTTTCAGAAGCCCACCTGTGTCTATGCAGGCATCTCTCTTTCTGGTTCTCCTCTCCTCAATAAACTCGCCCTGTGCTGATGGAACAGAATGTATGTTGACTTCTTTGTTAGAGGGACCCAAGAATCCTCCACACTCAGCACATCACCTGAATTCCATCAAGGGGATTTTAATTATTACTCTAAACTGAGGCTTCTGCTCATTTTTCAGTCCAAATAAATACATTTAGCCTTTTGTAAATTGTGTTTAATCCACAAGCTTAATATAGCTTTAGTTAAAATGTTTTTTAAAAACCAGGGGTGGGGCCTCCCTGCTGGCACAATGGGTTAAGCACCACACTATGAAGCAAACCGCAGCCACTGCAGCATGAGTTCAATCCCTGCCGCTGGCCAGGGAGGTGACCACGGGTCGCAGCAGACCTCTCCCTCCTCACCCGCTGCTCCCCTCAGCGGTGTGTTTCAGTTCATCTGCCTGTTCTGTTCCCTACTCAGTCTCTGGTGGATCCTCACACACTCACACACACACACACACACACACACACACACACACACACACACCCCTCTGGCCTGTACCCCAGTGCTTGTATGCATAAATAAATAAATCTTTAAAAAAGAAAAAGAAAAAAAAAAGGGGCCTCCCTGGTGGCACAAGGGGTGAAGCAACACACTATGAAGCATGTGCAGCCACTGCAACACAAGTTTGATCCCAGCCAGGGAGGCGACCCACATGGTGCAGCAGACCTCTCCTGTCTCATCACTGCTCCCCTCAGCGGTGGATTTCAGTGTAGGGTCAAGAGAGAGATGGTGGCAACTCTGACAACCTTAAGTGGAGCTCCAGGAATGTCACCAATGGCATGACCTTTGCAACCATGTTCAGCCACCAGAGCGTCATCATTTTCCAGAATAAAATTCCAACCGCTATCGTTGGGAAGAGAGGCTGTGATTTCCCGCTCTGGATCAGTGGACTCTCGCACCCTCGGATGCAGAATTGGGCTAAGTGGCTTCAACTCCCACTTTTCCCATTGCAGCCCCCTTGGCCCTGGAAGCACCTCCGAAAGGATGGGCCTTTAGGGTCGTGCCCAAAAGAGCTTCTTGCCAGTTTATCAGCCACTTCGGATCCCCTCGGTGGCTTTTGAGCTTCCTGGCAGAACGAACCGGCACTTCTGGCAACTCTCATCACTTAGGCCTCTTCTTCTTCACAGCAGACTACAGAAGGGATAAAATCCATGATCCTTTAAATATTTTAGTCAAATAAAAGATTTGAAATCTTAAAATAGGGTAAATTACATAAGCAATGTAATTATCTTTTTAATACTTGCTTTATTCTAAATATTTACTTTTTTTTTAAAGATTTATTTATTTATGCACACAAGCACTGGGGCACAGGCCAGAGGTGTGGGGGGGTGAGAGGATTCACCACAGAGAGCGGGGAGCAGAACAGGCAGATCAACAGAAGTACACTGCTGAGGGGAGCAGCGGGCACAGCAGGAGAGGTCTGCGGCACCATGTGGGTCGTCCCCCCCCCACCCCGGCCGGCAGCAGGGATCGAACTCATGCTGCAGTGGCTGTGATTTGCTTCGCAGTGCGTTTCTCAACCCACCGCGCCACCAGGGGAGGCCCTAAATATTTACTTTTTAAATATTAGAACACGGTAGCAAAAGTGAACTAGCAGCCACATAGCTTTATCTTTGAGAGAAAGAAACATAAATGCATGGTGCCTAATGGTCTTTAAAATTTTATTTAAAAGAAATTTTTACTATCTTTTTAAATAAAAAATACAGATCCAGTTTATGTTTCTCTGAGTTTGTTTTTTTCTTTTTAATCTCATTGGGCTAAAACAACAGGTATGACTATTGGGAAAAGCATAAGGTAAAATAATCTTAACATGGAATTTTGTTAAGAATTTACCCACATACGCACCTTAAATATTTCCAGGGTGTTTTTTTTTTTTAATTCAATGACCTTACAAAGATTCAATTCTAAAAATCCAGGAAAAAGTTAAAGCACTGTCCAGATTCCAAACCACTAAAAGTGTATTTTCACAAAAACCTATAATAAACTGGGACTTAGTTAATATTATAGAACATAAGTGTGATGAGTCACACACCTGACACTTTTAAAACTCTGGCTCTTCTAGAAAGAGAAAGGGTAAGAATAAAGAGTTCATGGGAAAAGAAATGATAAGTAATACTTCATGTACTCACCTTCATGTTAGGGTAATTCCCAACTCTGTTCCCTCACTTGTGCCAACTTGAATGCCCGTTTGGGTCATTTTGCTTTGAAATACACAGAACTGTTTTTCAGAATTACTGACTGGGGGAAGGAGCTGCAGCCAGCACTAAACTCCTGTTCTCTCTCAAACCTGAACCACTCGTTTGTGATCTTCAATACATTCACCCCAGTGCCGACCAGACACAAACAGAACAAACAAAACATCTAAGTCTGGAGAAAGTAACTCCCAACAGTTTGAAGTCACTGGAAAATGGATTCTAAGAACGGCTTTGCCCTGAGATGAGAACGTGGTTGAGCGCGAGCTTCTCCATTGTCAGTGAACAGTGACGGCACCTGGCTCAGACCACGGGACGCTGCTCACATGGACACTCAGCACACTCCATGTCTGGGTCAGGGCGGCATAGAGGCTTAGGAGGCAGGAGGAGCCCACACAGGCTGAGGCCGAGAGCCGCTCCCAACCACCACCAAGTTGGAAGTTGCTGGGTCGGCAGGAAGCCTGAACCGGAGGTGCCCACCAGTGCTGCCTCCCCACTGAGCCCCAGATGCTGTCGCCCAGAACACTGTCCCTCACTTCACCTCACCCTGCATCAAGTCCCCCATTGTCCCTCATGTCTCAACTCACTGCCCAGCCCCTTGTACTGACACAGGGCTCTAGTGGTCCTGAAGCCCCGAGACAGTGTCCAGTGGAGGACAGGGCCTGGGAGTCCTTCACCCGAGTGCACATGGCAAGACCCTTCAGGATCAGAGAACAGCATTGTGGGGTTCAGTTAAAAACAGGGCAAACCAAGAGTAACTAAGGCCACGCTGGCCGGCTCCCTCTGCCTGGAGCCACAGTGTTCAGAATCCCAAATGATGATCCTCCTTGAATAACTCGTCCAGCCAGTGATAGCCTGGAGGCCTGGAGCCGGCATTCAGGTGGGATCCAACTCATGTGGCAGCCCAGGTGGAGGCATCACTGACCAGCTGTGAACAGATGCAGCAGCGCAGCCGTCAGTGGCAGTCCAAAGACGGGGTGACAGCACCCCGCACTGGAGCAGACAGCAGTGATGATGGTGGATCCCATCATCACCTGAGACTTGACCCACGCCAACAGCAGCTCAGTGAGATACTGGGCCTGAGGCCTTTACTCTCACTCTCTTGCTCCAGACAGACCAAAGGCTGATTCAGCCAACTGGTCACCTGCAAAGCTTTTCGGCTTCTCTTCACAATGTCGGCCGTGGGAAGCTTCTTTCTTCAGAGGCCAAATGAGTGTCTGCAGTCTGGGCCTCTCCAATCTGCAGTGTCTCCAGTCTGGCCTCAGCTTAGCGGTCTCACACAATACACGCCCTGGCTGCTCCTCCACTTTCTCATCGTCTGTTTCCAGAGTCCCAGGTCCCCATCCACCTCCTGCCTACTCACCTTGATCATTTGAACCTGCCAGGTTCCTCTAGGAGCCCCAGGCTGGATACACCTATTTCAGCAGCCCCTGGTAGAAGCAAAGTCCACACTTTCCAAAGCTTCTTGCAAGGTCAGTCTGCCTGTGCTGCAAGTGCAGGAGCTGGTACAGGATCACCCCACATCATCACACCCTCTCAATATGCTCATGTCCTCATGACGGAGGCTGAGAGCAGACACTTGGAAAGGAGGCAGCAGTGACTGGAAATGGTCACACAGGCCAGAAGCAATGAGCATGGTCAGTGCACTGGCTGTCCAAAGATCCGCAGCCAGTGTGAGAAGGATGTAGAAATGAAGGATCGTGGTGAAAATCTCAGATCCCTTCAGTTCATCCTAGACAAGTGAAAAAGCCAATTCCTCAAGTGAGGAGTCCAAAGCACAGAGGGGAGAAGGGACATCGAAATGAAGGGCCAATGTCCTTTCACACCCACCTAGTGGAACCAATTAAAGGACATCCTTGGTTTTCAACTGACAGCAGCTTAAGAAATCGAAACCATCCACCTTAGCCACAGCGAGACAAACATCAGGCAGCCACGAACCCCAAAGTGCCCACGGAGTCACTCCATAAAGAAATGCCTGAGAGCACCAACTAGTAGCAACTGTCATGGAGGAGCAATCTCACCGCCCAGCCAAGGAGAAGCTCCCCTCCTTGCTGATTCCCCCTCATCAATAAAGTTCACAAATGTAACGACCCCACAAGATGCGCCACCTCCTTCCTGAAAAAGAGAGATACAGGCCGTCCCTGCAAACGCAGCTTTCTGGCGACCTCTGTGTGCAAGTGCCCCCCACACCTCTTGCCCTTTATAATAGAACTCCTCTCTGAATATTCCTGTACACCTCTGTCTCAGGGAGAAACTTGCCACAAGCCACTGAAAGGGAAGCCCTGGAGAAACTTTTCCCAGAGGTAAACCGAGGGCCTGGGTCTCTGAGCCCAACCCCTCTCAAACCGACATCACTCATGTCACACGCCCTCATGTCCCCTCACAGCCCACTGTCTCTTCACATGCACACGTCCTCACACTCTCAAGGCCCTCACACCCCCACATTCCTACCTACTCCTTCTGTTACAGGGCAGGGAGGGGGCACCCCAGAACCTCCAAATTTGCCCTCTCTGAATGGGTTTTGCTATTTCCTGCATTAAGATAACTATATAAGACTTAATAGAAAGGAACTTTAATATACTTAGGGTACAATACAGAAAGGACAAAGAATATAGTTATTAAGTTAAGCATTTAAAGTTATCCATTTTTTTTGAGGGTAAAAATTTAGCCAAATAGGATTGGCCTAAAGGCCCAAAAGTCTGCTACAAGTTTAAAGGACCTTTTAGTAGAGACCCACAGAAAAGGGTCAGAGTCAGATAAATCCGGGAGGAAAAGAGCAAAATTAAAATTAAGATGAAAGTTGTTATTGTTAACCTCCCCACTGGTCTTTTACCCACACTTGTTTTAACCAGTTTGACTAAAAGGCATGTCCCTCTGCTCCATGTGCCTCCTTCACCTCTCCTTGCTGCTCTCCATCCTGCTTTCTTTACTCCCTTCCTTCTGTCCTCCAATTTTATTTTTTTGCAAATTTTTTTTATCCCTGCTCAGCTCCACTCACTTAGGGCGGAACTGGGATTCTGGAACTTCCCCCTTTCCTGGGGACCACCCTGTTACACTTCCATACACAGGGGGACACGTAAGCCGTAGAAAGCTCCAGAGTGCACAGGATGGAAAACTAAATCCTTTGAGAATCAAGAGACCAAAGACTTTTATGGCAGGGGCTTCTCAAGGGCCTCAGATCTATGGTAGGAACAGAGACCAGAAGTGACACCGTGTGCGTCAGTCAAGTGACTGCCAGGGGCCAGGAGGACTCAGGAGGAACAGGTCCTCAGGAATGCAGCTGGGACTCCGATCCCACCTGTTCAAGAACGAACCTGGTGTATTTACACACACCCCAAATGAACCCAAACACCAAGTGGTCGCTTCAGCCCTTCCCCACCTGGTGCTGAGCTTGAGCCCTTTGCTGTCAGCCAAGATTCACCCTCTCCCACCCACCCACCACAGGGAGGTTTTCCTCACTTCTACTCCCTCACATGGAACAGGAAGACACAGCCTTCTCTCTCCAGAAGTCCATGGTTGGGAGCCCCACAGCATGGGGGTGCAGCGTGCACAGGAGGAAAAACAGGCCCCGAGCTGCAGCAGCAGCAAAATGCAGCAGCGGCGCCACCTGCAGGTGAGAGGCAGCACTGCAGGCCGAGCAGCTCCCAGCTCCCTGTAGGGTCCCCCCACCCCCCACCCGGGTCCTGCTGCGATAACCTGCGAGTGGAGCCTGAGGCCTCATATCCTCCTCACTCTGGTTCCAGGGAGTGGAGGCCACATGCCCCTGCAAGGCAGCTTCAGCCAACACCAAGGCCACTGCCGACCCTACCTGCAGCTGCTTGTTTGCCGCCCCTGGAAGGCCACACTCCACAGCAGCTGGAGCCCCTGGAAACAAATCAGCTTGTGACCACACCTTTCACAAGACTCGCAGGAAGGACAGGGCCCTCCAGGGGTCCATGAGACAACATGGGAGCTGCCCTCTGACCTCTGCCCCATTCTGACACCTGCTGTGCTCCCATGGGTCCGGGGCTCCCCAACTGCAGAGGCCCTGGAGATGCTCCAGCTCTGCTACCTGGAGGGAGATGCAGGGGTGAGGGCCCTGGGCCTCCCCTTCCTGTTCTTCATTCCTGGAGCAAGGAATCAGGGAAGTCAGTTCTCAGTTGGCACCTTCCCTTTCCTCCCTCAATCAGAGGTCAAATCAGTGTCTTCCCTTAGCACTTGCTTCATCACCCAGGTCCTGAGCATCAACTCGCTTTCCTGGTTCTTCTCACCTTTTCCTCCCCAGGATCCTGGACTGCTGATTCACTCATGTCCACGGGTCCTTCCCCTGAGGCATCAGGCCAACCATGGGTTAACAATCTGTCCTCCTTTGTCCGCGGTGCTCTCACCCACCCAACAACTCGTGCAGCTAGAGCACCAGCACCTGAGCCTTTGCTAAGGTTGTTTATGACATGCAGCCTGAGCCCTGGCCCACAGGCCTGGCTCTCCCGGGAGGCACAGCTGCGACTGTGTCCCTGACCGCACCAGCTGTGTCCTTGTCTCACCACAGTCCTGCAGGAGGCACGTGCCCATGAACCCCAGGAAGTCATTCAGAGGGGCCTGTGTGGAAAGCCGAGCAACTCTCAGGAGGCAGAAGCTCCCGTTCAGCTCCTATGCAGCCAGACCACAGCGTTTGACCACTTCTTCCTCGTGAGAGCACTTTACATTTGGCCCTTGTGAAGTCTGGTGGCTTTGCTCCTGTCTGTCGTGTTTTGCTACTTGAGAGGGAGCAAGGAGCAGAGGGATCTTCCAGGGAAGGCTCATGTTGCCCCCACTCCCATGCTGCTCTGTGATGTGACCTTGCACAGCCACCAGGGGCGCCATCCACTGCTCTGTTCTGGGCTCAGGGCTCCTGTGGCTTCATCACCACTGGAATGCGGACAAATGTGTCTGGGCCTGCTCTGATCAGCCTAAGAGACCCTGAGCTCCTGTGCTGTATGTTCCTGGGGCCCCAGCTGAGCTGCGGTGGACACCTCTCCCGGGCCTGAGGTGACGGCATCAACACAACCCAAGCATTCACTGAACCCCTCACCACACACCCCAGAGAATCACATGGTTACTTCACAGCAATAGACGCTGCAAGGAAACCTGGTACCTAACAGAGGAGCGTTGTTTTAGTCAATCCTACAACCCTTGATTTGGGACCAGGCATGAGGTGAAGGCTGAGGGGCCTGATATCGTTCATGGGAGTTTAGGGACAGCAAGGAAAAGAGCCTTGGGGAAAGCGTCCTGGACTGTGGGGGTGAAAACCATGGCCGTGGTGAGGAATGTGGCCCAGACACACCAGGGAGAGGACAGCTCCCAAGGAGGGAGGCCCGCAGGGCCGGAGCCCCAGGCAAAGGGCTCCTGCCTCTCTGACGAGGAAATCCAAATGGGGGCTCTGGCCGGGAACATGATCCTCAAGCAGGACTTTGGGGAAGGGAAGACAAAGTCAGTTAGGAACAGGGAGCCCCAGGTCCAAATCCATTATCAGCCTGACAGAAACAATCACTGAACAGTGCAGTGCCCCCACCAAGCCAGTAAAGGGAGGAATGCTGAGGAACCCAAACAGGAACACAAACCTTTTTTTTTTTTAAGATTTAAGCATACAAGAACTGGGGTACAGGCCAGGGATGTGGGGGTAAGCAATTCACCAAACACAGAGTGGGGAGCAAAACAGACGAATAGACTGAGATACACTGCCAAGACGAGCAGCGGGGAGACAGGAGAGGTCTGCTGTGCCACGTGGTCAACCGCCACGGCTGAGGATCAAACTCGTGCCACAGTGGCTGCGGATACTTCACAGTGCATTGCTCAACCCTTTGCACCACCAGGGAGGCCCAGGAACACAGCTCTAAGTCAAAGACCAAGGCTGGTTTTGAGAATGTTGGTCAGTAACACGAGCAAACTCAGTGGGCCTCGGTAGCCTTAGGAGACCGCACAGGCCACCCCCAGCAACAGAGACACGGCAGAGACCCCCAAGGCCACACCCTCATCCTTGCCCACTGTACCCACGTGAGCCCTGCTCCTCGCCCCAGTGCCGCCACTCAGGACCCTCCGCTCAGAGAGCATTCTTATCCTAGTCCTACGATACACCTTGGATTCTCTCTAGCTCTGGTCTCCATGTTGAACTATTTTCTCACCCAACATAAGAAGTGCGGCAGAGCACACCTCAGGTCCTCAGACTCCGGGCCTGCTGTAACAAACCCCCCTTCTGGTAGCAAAGAAACACACCACAAGGAGCCAACTGCCCCTGAGGAAGGAGGGGAGGCAGTGATGCCAGGGATTCCCTCTGACACCACCGTCCACACCCTCCCTACACCCAAGGCATGGACTGATTCTGACGAAGATCACACCCAGGACACAGCCAGGACAGCATATCCCAGAGTAACTTTCAGAGGCACAATGTTACTCACCACAGACCCTTCCGCCACTCTCAAGTGGCTCACAAATCCTCACAAGATGATAACCGGGGTTTTCAAGAGTGATGAGTCTTGTTTTAGTGAAGTGGTTCTGTTCTAAAATATGGGTGTGGCTTAAATTCAATGCAGTGGTTTATAAGGAATCAAAATCCCAGTTTCCAAAAGGATATAAACCCATCTCATAGAAAAGGCTTAGAAATGGTTCCAGTGAAATGATGTCCTGGCAGAAAGGAAGACTGAAGAAACTGCAGTTGACCCTGGAGCAGCGTGGGTGCTGGTGGCACTGAGCCCCTGGCTCATGCAGCTCAAAAATCCACATAAATCTCCTCACTCTACAAATGGGTACATTAAAAAGCAGTGAATTATGTGCTATCCTGCATGACACCTGAATTAAACACTCTTATCTTACAAAAGTAGGGAAAACATCAGTAAAGTGATAAGATAATAGGCTTACAATATTATATTTATCAATCCCATAAACTACATGGTCTATTTACCAGCTGAACTATATATAGGAACCACATCAATCATTTTCTCAAGTGGACAACACACTGCTTTGAGCAGGGAGTGCAAGGGTTTTGTGCACAAAACCTGTAAGTTACAGTTGCAGCTTCACACCATTTTTCTTTATGTTAGTCCTTAAGCAAGAATCCTTTAGAGCAAAGAACAGGCAATGGAACAAGGACAGTCTCTACAAGAAATGGCACTGGAAATCTGGAGAGTCACATGCAGAAGAATGAAACTAGACAACTACCTCACAACACATACAAAAACTAAATCAATATGGATGAAAGAGTTGAATACCTCAAACCATAAAAATATAGTACTGAAACAGGCAAAAAAACTCACAACACACACCACAGAAACATCTTTGGTGACTCATTACACCCAACGAAAATGAAGGCGAAGATTGGCAGCTGGAACTACATCAAACTACACATTTTCTGTACAGCAAGAGAAAAAAAACAAAGAGACACCCAACAAGTTGGGAGTAAATATTTGTTCTCCATACAACTGAGAAGTGACTGATTTCAAAGATCTACAAAAGCTCACATGGTTCCACAAAACAGCAAATAACCCAACCAAAAAATGTAACAAGAACGAACAAGACATTACTCAAAGGGAAATACAAATCAAAAACAATGAGATACCAGCTCACCCTACTGAGAATGGCTATTTAAAAAAAAAAAAAACAAAAAACCGGCACCAACACATGCTGGAGAGGATGCAGAGAAAAGGACCCCTCTTACACTGCAGGGGGAATGCAAGCTGGTGCAAATGAGTCACAGGGCAAGTGATGGCAAGTAGGCAGCTTCAGGGACAGCACAGGCAGGGGCTTTGGGACAATTAAAGGGGCTTCTAAGATAAGGTCAGTAAATTCTAAAAAGTGCTAACCAAAGTAGACTCCAGAGATGAGGTCAGAAAGTACAGCAGGACTAAAAAATAACAGTAAAGTAAGAAACAAGGCCTTGGACAGGGGAGGTAAATGTGAAGAGCTGGGAAATGGGCACATGTGCCCGGAGGAGCATGGCCACTGGGAGAAGCCAGTGAGATTTTAAAATAGAGGATGGTGAGATTTTAAAATAGAAGAGGGAGGGCCTCCCTGGTGGCGTAGTGGGTTAAGCAACGCACTATGAAACAAACCGCAGTCACTGCAGCACGAGTTCGATACCTGCCAACCAGGGAGGGGACCCACATGGCGCAGCAGACCTCTCCTGCCTCGCCGGCTGCTCCCCTCGGCAGTGTGTTTGTCAGTCTGCCTGTTCTGCTCCCCACTCTGTCTGGTGATGCCTCTCACCTCCTGTGACTCTGACCTGTAACCCAGCTCTTGTGTGCATAAATAAATAAATATTTAAAAAAAAAATAGAGGAGGGAAAAAGTTAATACCCCTAGACACAGGGCCACAATGGCTTCCTTGCCCCTGCCAACTGCAGCGTATTTACTTTCTTCCTTGAAATAAACTTTTACTTTCTTAAATAAAGTTCGTTTCTCTCTGCTTACTTATCTAAATCATTTGTGCATTCCTTTAGAGCTTCATGAGACAGCAGCCCATGGAGGTCTAGTGGCTAGGTTTCAGCTCTGCTCCTGCAGACTGGGGTCCATTCCCAGCTGGGAGACTAGACCTGAAATTACATATCACAAGCACTATGGAAGCTGCATGGAAGTTCCTGAAATTACTAAATATGGAGCAACCATATGACCCAGCAACCCCACTCCTCAGAATGTACTCAAAGGACACAAAAACACAAATTCAAAAGGAAACCTGAACTCCAATGTTTATTACAGCTCTATGGACAATAGCTAATTATGGAAATAAACCTAAATGTCCAAGAACAGATGAGTGGCTCAAAAAGATGTGGTCGACATACAGTGGAATACAACACAAAATACTATCACAAAAGATAAAATGAAGACATTTGCAGAAACACAGATGGCGTTGGAAGGGACTATGTTCTGAGAGATGAAAGAAGGAAAAAGAAAAGTATCAGATGGTTTCACTTACAGGAGGAACTTATAGGGAAACTGAACAAAGGATCAGAGGGGGAAAAGACAAAGCAACCAGGCAAATCATAGCTCTGAGCCTTCCAGCAGGGCAACGGGAGGGGGAGGGACAAACAAGGAGGGAAGAGCACGAGGGGTTATGGTGACGGTTCACAGGTGAGGTGGCAGAGGGACATCTACAGGGAATATACAAGAGCAATAAAATACTGTATAAAGATGAACAATAATGTAATAAAAAATCTTTTTTTTTAAAGATTTATTTATCTATGCACACAAGCACTGGGGTACAGGCCAGAGGTGTAGGGGGGTGAGAGGATTCACCACAGAGAGCGGGGAGCAG
>JAGFMF010011648.1:1632802-1646306 GCA_019455555.1 Galemys pyrenaicus | reverse complement strand
CCCTGGCCGGCAGCAGGGATCGAACTCGTGCTGCAGTGGCTGCGATTTGCTTCGTAGTGCGTTGCTTAACCCACTGCGCCACCAGGGGAGGCCCATGTAATAAAAAATCTTAATGGGGCATCTCTAGTGATGCAAGGTGTTAAGGAGCAGCACTGTAAAGCTGTCTGCAGACACTGTAGCAGGAGTTCAATCCCCAGTCAGGGAGGTGACCCACATAGCGCAATAGACCTCACCTGTTTCACCTACTGCTCCCCTCAGCAGTGCATTTCAGTAGATCTGCCTGTTCTGCTCCAGAGTCTCTGGTGGATTCTCTCGCCGCCCCCCACACACACACATCTGGCCTGTACCCCAGCTCTTATGTGCATAAATGTCTTTAAAAGATTTTTTTAAAGAATCCTTTTTTAAAAAAAAAAATGCTCTTTAGACGAACTGGGGTACAGGCCAGAGGTGTGGCGGTTAAGTGTGTTACAGCAGTTTCCCAGGGGGAAAAAAAAAAAGAAAAGATGGCACTCAGAGAGGTGGGGATTTACTTGTCACACCAGCAGTGTGATCACTCAGTGGGATCACAGTGGGATCCCAGTGGGATCACTCCCCAAAACTTGAGCCCCAAACAGCAGAAATGGCAAGGATTTTATACAGGTTGTATGGGAAATTTCTTACCTCATTTATCATAGCTCAAGGATATTTATCATAGCATAAGCATTGTTCATTGTTTGGGGCAGGTAGTTGGGAAGGGTCAAGGTAATTCTTTCTCAAGCTCCCACCGTGAGTGCACAGTTCACTCGGCAGCCTCTCCGCTCCAGCAGGCAGCAGCATCTAAGCAGCAGACTCTCAGCAGCAAACTTGGCAGTTTCCTGCTTCAGGCGGATCTACCAGATAGAGTATGGAGAACAGGCGGACCCACTGAAATACAATGCTAAGGGCGGGCAGCAGATGAGATAGGAGTAGTCTGCTATACCACTGGGTTAGGTCCCTGGTAGGGGATCGAACCCCAGATGCAGTGATGATAGTGTTAGCATAACCCCTTGCCCACCAGGGAGGCCCCAGAAACCTTTATCATTGAAAGGTGGGTAACCTCAAGCCACAGCTGGTATCAATCAGTTCAACTCTTTCCTCTAATTGAATGACAATTTGGTGTTGAGCAATTCCAGCACTACTGGTGGTGCCTGGTCTAAGTCCCATGACACCACAGAGGCTTAGTGTACTGGACAGAAGATGAGCACAAAGTGAGAAGAACCCAGAGATCACTCACCGATGCAAAATGCAATGCACCATGTAGACAAAGATCTAACTTGGAAATGATTAACATCAACCAGCAATTAAGAGGATTCTAGAAGCAACAGCACCAGGAACAGCTACATAATCACTGCATAAACTTGGACAAAAGACTGAACTAGATAATTGCATGCAACTATTATTTAAACTGCATGTTTGTTTGCATTGCTGTAACTGAGTATTTTTGCCATTATATATTTCTTATAAAGATTTTTATTTATGCATACAAGAGCTAGGGTACAGGCCAGAGGCTTGGGGGGTGGTGAGAGGATCCACAAGAGACAGAGTGGAGAATAAAACAGGCAGGCTGACTAAAACACACTTCTGAGGAGAGCAACAGCCAAGACAGGAGAGGTCTGCTGCACCATGTGGGTCCCCTCCCTGGCCAGCAGCAGGGATAAAACCCGTGCTGCAGTGGCTGCCTGCAGTTTGCATCACAGTGCACTTTTTAACATGTAGCACCAACAGGAAGCCCCATCTTTACTCTTTATAATAGTCAATTTGAAATAATATTCCTTGTCTGTGTTACATATTCCTGGTTTGACATCAGTATTGGATAAGAAGGCAGGGAAAAATAAGTTGTCTGCCCAACAGAATAAAAATGAACAATATTATATAAGGATGAAAATTATCATAATAAAAAAATCTTTTAAGGGGCATCTCTGCTGTTGCAAGGGGTTAAGGCACAGCACTATAAAGTTATCTGCAGACACTGCAACATGGTGCAACAGACCTCACCTGCCTCACCTTATTGCTCCCCTCAGCAATGTATCTAGTAGATCTGCCTATTATGCTCCCCATTGTCCGGTGAATTCTCTCACCCCACACACATCTGGCCTGCACCCCATCTCTTGTATGCATAAGTCCTCAAGAATTTTTTTTAGAAGAATCCTTTTTTTAAAAATTCATTTATTTTTAGAAGAACTGAGGTGCAGTCCAAAGGTGCGGGGGGTGAGAGGGTTACGGCAGTTTCCCAGGGAAACAGACGGCACTCAGAGAGGTGGGGAGAAATTTATTTGTCACACTGGCGGGTCCAGTGGGATCACTCCCAAAAACCTGAGCCAAAAATCTACCCTAGAGTATCAACAGCCATAGGGTATACCTAGTTTTGAGTTGTCTGATCCAGAAGGCTTCACAATATTTTGGTTGTTCATCTATACACAGCTCACCTGTAAGTCATCTGTAGAGGCAGAGGGCTAACGTCCAGGAGAAAGTTTCTCTACATTCTAGACACTAGTAAGTTTTACCACGAGAATTCTCTGATCTACACTCATAACTGACTTCTGAGAGACTAGTTTGCCAGAAAAGTCACGACCCATTTTTGCAAGATCCACAGAAAAAAATAGGTCATGACTTTTCCAAAAACCCAAGTTTCCCCACACCTGACATTCCTGGGGTTTGTCTCGTGAGAATTCTCTGATGTCCAGTGAGGCTTCATTTGTAGGACAAAATTTTCCTTTATTCTTGACATTTATAGTTTATGTGCAGTGTACTATCTAGAATGTATAGCAAGGCCTGTTTGCTAGGAGAAAGTTTTCTCTCCAATGTGACTTCTCTGATGTGAGGTCTGACTTACAGGAAATTTTCCTCATTCTTGACTTTCAGAGGCCTTCTCTCCAGTGTGACTTCTCTGATGTTTATGAGAGATGATTTCCAGGATGGTTTTCCTACACTGTTGACATTCAGAAGGCTTCACTGCTTTGAGTTAACTGAGGTTTAGAGGCCTGTCATATGGGGGACACCGTCCTGCACTCCTGACACTCAGGGCTTCTCTCCAGTGTGACTTCTCAGATATACAATTAGGGTATGCTTACTCTACAGTCTTCTCACAGTCTTCACCACCACAGGTTTTTTTTCTACTGTGATTTCTCTGATGTCTATTGAGGCCTTGTTTACCTGAAAAGGTTTTCCCACATTCTTGACATGCATAGGGTTTCTCCTCAGAGTGACTCCTCTGATGTTGAATAAGATGTGTCTTCTGGAAGAAAGCCTTCCTACACTTTTGACATCCATAGGGTTTCACGCCAGTGTGAATTCTCTGATGTACTTTCAGGCTGCACTTACTGGCAAAACTTTTCCCACACTCTTGACACGCACAGGGTTTCTCACCAGTGTGAGTTTTCTCATGTCTAGTGAGGCTAGATTTTTTTGAAAAACCTTTCCCACATTCTTGACAATTATACGGTTTCTCTCCAGTGTGAATTCTTTGATGTATATTCAGTTTGGACTCACCGGAAAAACTTTTCCCACACTCTGAACATGCATAGTGTTTCTTTCTAGTGTGAGTCCTCTGATGTCTAGTGAGGTCTGACTTATCCAGAAAAGTCTCCCCACACTCCTGGCATTCATAGAGTTTCTCTCCAGTGTGAATTCTCTGGTGTACATTCAGCACAAACTTACTGGAAAACCTCTTCCCACATTCTGGACACTCAAACGGTTTCTCTCCAGTGTGAATTCTTTGATGTAGAACTAGAACTGACTTATTGGAGAACACTTTCTGACACTCTTTACATTCCAAGGGCGTGTCTTTACTGTGAGTCCTCTGATGTCTAGTGAGGTAGGACTTATCTGGAAAAGTTTTCCCACATTCCTGACATTCATAAGGTTTCTCTCCAGTGTGAATTCTCTGATGTACAGTGAGGATTAACTTACTGGAAAAACTTTTCCCACATTCTTGACATTTGTAGGGTTTCTCTCCAGTGTGAATTCTCTGATGTACTGTCAGGTTGGACTTATTGGAAAAACTTTTCCCACACTCTTGACACGAATAGGGTTTCTCTCCAGTGTGAGTCCTCTGATGTCTAGTGATGTATGACTTATCCGTAAAAATTTTCCCACACTCCTGACATTCAAAAGGTCTCTCCCCCGTGTGAATTTTCTGATGTCTAGTGAGGATAGATTTTTTTGAAAAACTTTTCCCACATTCTTGACACTCATACGGTTTCTCTCCGGTGTGAATTCTTTGATGTAGAACAAGCACTGACTTCCGAGAGTACACTTTCCTACACTCTTGACATTCAAAGGGCTTGTCTCCACTGTGAGTCTTCTGATGTCTAGTGAGGTCTGACTTATCCAGAAAAGTCTCCCCACACAGCTCAGGCTCATAGGGCTTCTCTCCAGTGCAAATTCTCTGATGTACAGTGAGGCTTGAGTTGTCTGAAGTCATTTCCCCACATTCTTGACACTTACAAGGTTTCTCTCCAGTGAGTATTCGGTGATGATCAGTGAGTGCTGACGTTCTAGAGAAAATTTTTCTACGCTTTTGACATTCATGTGTCTCCTTTCCTTTGTCAGTCTTTAGATGCTTATGAAGGTCTGACTGGTGGTAGAGAGCCCTTTTCCAATCTTGACTTTCGCATGGTTTCCCTCCTGTGTGGGTCCTCTCACGGCTGAGTGCTGGTCTACGAGAGAAAGCTGTGGTACTCTCCTGACATTCACAGGGTGTCTGCCTTGTGTGAGTTCTAGGATGTGCACTGAAATGCTGCACTACTGCTTGAGACTGCGGGTGTAAGCTGAGGGCAGTCGCCCAGGAGAGATTTCTCACACAGATTTTAGAGTCAAACAGCTCCTCTGTAGTGAGCGTTCTCTGATGTCTACCGTGTAAGGAATCTTCATAGGTCTCCCCACATCCATAAGGTTGATCATCTGCTTGTGGTTTTTGATGCTCAGTAAAAACAGAGCTTTTAGGGGACATTTCCCCATACCTATTATATTCAAAAGTATTCTCTCCTAACTGAGCACTCTCATGCTGGTGGGTGTGAGATTTGTTGCTGAGATTGGCCTCGCTTTCATAACACTTCTCCTGTTCACCTTCAACATGTCTATGAGTAGTTAAATGTACTGGTTTCACATCATCAGCTTCCCCCCTTCCACTGCACGTATAGGAACTTTGTCCTGCTTGGGGTCCATCTTGGACAGTGAAAGATGGCTTGTCACAGGTGCCCCCATACTCGCCGTATTTACAGGTAGTTCCTTCAGCAATATCTCCTCTACATGTAAATATTGTTTCTTTGCTCAAGGTCTTCCCTTGCTGACAAAATTTGGAAGTCTGTTGAAAATTTTGAATCCCCTGATGACTAAGGTGCTCAGGATACCTGATGAATTCCCTAACTCTATGAAAGATCTCCTCTTCCTTTCCATCATGCTCTTCATAAGGGTGGTCGCCAGGGGTAAAAATGTTTCTATGTATAGAAGAGTTCTCAGGAATCATTGATGAAATGATTCCAATTTTGACACTATGGCTCAAACTATGATCTGAGTCCAAAATAAATTTCCCCCCAATATCAGTTCTCTCATTGGTTGATATTTTGTTGTTGCCAGAAAGAACTTGCCACAAATGTCTTCTGCCCTGGTTTTTTGGGTTGGCTTTAATCAGGTAATCCACAGTATGGACATCTAAAAAGAGATAAAAATGAATATTTCATAGATAACCCTGAACATTTCAAGTGAATTTTACTAAAAGGCGCAAAGGTTTCTATACTACAACACAACTTAAAATGTATTTGATTTTTGGATGCATGCTTTTTACCCCTATGAAATAATGGAATAAACAGATTTCCTTTTATTTTTAAAGTAGAAGAGCTGGGGTGTTAGGCCAGATGTGTGTGGGGGTGGTTAAGAAGATAGACTGGGGAATTGAATGGGCAGACTGACTGAAATACACTGTGGAGAGGAGCAGCAGGTGAGACAGAAGATGTCTGCTATGCTGATGTGGGTCAACTCCTTGACTGTGATCAAACTCAGGCCAGAGCAGTCAGAGCACAGACTGAACTCCAAGCAAAGTAACCGATTTTCAAATGCCAATCCAGGTTGAATAGGAGGCAGTAAAACTTACTTCATGTTGTCTTTATGAAATCATAAATAGTTGTAAAAACAGTTAACTGTAGATGTTGACTTCAAACAGGAACATTTTTAAAAATATTAATTTATTTATTTATGCATAACAGAACTGGGGTACAGGTCATAGATGCAAGGGATGAGAGGTTTTGCCAGAAACTGCGTGGGAAGCAGAATATGTGGACATATATAAGTACACTGTTGAGGGGTGTAGCGGGCATGACAAGAGCTCTCTGCTGCACCATGTTGGTCAGATCGAACTCGTGCTGCAGTGGCTATAGCTACCTTCACAATGCTGCACCTTACCACCCTGCACCACCAGGGAGGCCTCAACCAGGAGCATTTAACCTGGTTGTGTGTTGACCCTATACAATCACACTATACATCTTTTGCTGGTACTTTCTGAATAATCAAGCTCAGTAGATATCATGGTTTTCCAGGAAAACCTATTGATTAAAAGTGACATAGGGTCATTTTCTAGTCACTTTAAGAAATAGTACTGCTTAGAGACAAGACACTGCATGTACATTTCCTTAACTTTTATTTTTCCTTCAGCACAGGCCACAGTCAACTGTACATGTTTTCAAAGGCATAGACTTCCCTCCATGGCAGGAACAGACCTTTCTGTCAATTCCTAATGAAAAATTGTATCACATGCTGCTCAGAATTGTAACAGATAAAGCAGGCTCTGCTTTATCATTTTGTCCAACTTTCCCCTGCTGATCAAAAGGATAAAAGTTCTGTGATCCAGCTTGTGACCAACATCATGGAAGGCTTTACCCTCATCCTTCTGTAATCAACAAAGACATATTCTCACTGCACTCCATGGTACCTGTGTTTGTACTTCATCAAGTTCTTATCGAGTGAGTCAGTTTTAGCTATATCATACTGTCACTGATTCTTTTGCTTTCTTCCCAACAACTTCCATAAGAAAGTCTAACTGTACCCTTGAAGCTCCTCTCCCAAGGTACGAGCACCTAACCTGAATCTCTGGGTTCCATGACTTTAGAAATCACAACTTCAGGTTTCCAGTCCCTGGTCACAGAACATCCATTGCTATACTTAACAATTTGTGGGTCCTCCTTGGCCCAACAATTTCTCATGTGGGCAGTTCAAGAAGGCCCGGCCTTGAAACACTATTCATGTTCTAAAAAAATCTTCAGTCAACCCCGCTCTGACTCAGTCACCTGGTGAATTACATCTCCAATAACAACACGCAACCTTGAACCCAGACTGCAGAGAGAATGGCAAACACAATATGTCAATGCAAACTACTCATCGCACTTACACTATATGGGAAATGACGTATCTCTTTAAGATGCCTTTGAGCACACTCTCTCATTGAACCTAACTTCAGCAAAGCAAAAGCCATTTCTGTGATTAACGTTACTATACCCACTCATAGAAAATATGCCACTGGCTAAGACTTTCCAAGAATATATTGAAAGATTAAACCCCTGAACAAGTACCTGAAAGGAAAAGAATAAATTAATAGAGAGAACACAGAAAATGTGACTAATATAGAATAATTTTGTGCAGTATCAGGGACTGCAAACTGGTTAAGTCTAAGAATTTTGTCAATTATTAAAAGTAGGAGGAGGGCCTCCCTGGTGGCGCAGCAGGTTGAGCACCGCACTGTGAAGCATCCACGGTATAGCAGCGTGAGTTTGATCCCTGGTCAGGAAGGGGACCACATGGCACAGCAGACCTCTCCTGCTCACCCACTGCTCCCCTCAGCAGTGTATTTCAGTGGATCTGCCTGTTCTACTCCCCACTCTGTCTCTAGTGAATCCGCTCACCTCCCACAACTCTGGCCTTTACCCCAGCTCTTGTATACATAAATAAATCTTAAAAAAAAAATTATAAAAAAGAGTAGGAGGAAATCTACAAGAGAGCAACATTTGGAAAATGGATAATGAATCACTTTGATACAGGCAGACAAAATGTCCTAGGTTTTGACACTGGAAAAGTAGCTCAGTGTAGCCTATATCTGCTGGCAATACCCCAGCCTCCTCCCCACCTGCTGCCAGGCAAGCACTTACTCACCTGAGAGCTTCTGGTTTGGGGGCTTTTCCATAGTCCCTGGCTGTGCTCCCTGCTCCAACCTCATGCTCACCTCAGGATCACTGACATAGAGCCCTGTAATGAGAAGCAGCGTTGGTCTTCAATCAAGTTACTCAAACTTCAGTCTTTGAAAACTAACAAGAGCAGCAATAAGAGCAGTGCACAAAGGCCAACACGAACCTTTTAAAGGATGAACACACACACTCTACTCCGCCTGCCATGTTCAGCCTCACCAGCTCTCAATTTCATAAGCAGGTCACACTTATCAGTGTAGAGCACAGGGCTGGCACTCGAGTGTGGCATGGAATCTCCTTACCTAGTGACACCAGGTTACTATAGGTCTCCAGCATCACATCCCAGTACAAGGTCCTCTGAGCATCGTTCAGCTCCTGCCACTCCTCCCAGGTGAAGTTCACAGCCACATCCTCAAATGACACCAACCCCTGTGAGGGAACATCTGTCCTCATTTCAGGGCCATCAGCCTGGGTCAGACAACAGCAAGGGTAAATGCTCCTTCTCTTGTGGGTGACTGATCATGTACAGGATGCACCATCTTTTTATTCTACATATGATATGAACAGAATATCTAGTAGAAAAAAGCCTTACCCATTCATTCCTAAAAGTAATTTTATAGCTTACTTCATAAATTTGGAAGTGTTGAGTTGCCTCCCTGGTTGTGCAAGTGGTTGGGTCGCAGCACTACGAAGCTACCCGCAGCCACTCCGCTGCAGATCGAATTTGACTCCCCGGCCAGGGAGCTGACCCACAGGGTACAACAGAACTCTCCTGTCTCGCCCACTGCTCCCCTCAGTTGTGTATTTGAGTAGATCCACCTGTTCTGCAACCCACTCTGTCTCTGGTAAATCCTATCAACCCCTGACCCTCTGGTCTGTACCCCAGTTCTGTATGCATAAATAAATAAATCTTAAAAATTTAAGAGTAAGAGGATGAGTAAAGGGTGCTCCTTGAAGAGCTTATAACCTGGTTGGCAGGTATAACAGACGCATACTGGAATAATGTGCTAAAGGAGCTATGTCAATAAGCACACTGACACATGTCACAAGAGAAGAAAAACCAATAGTTGCACAGTCAGGTCACACTTCACTAAAGACCCAAAGCACTTTGTTAAAAACAATGTCATCAGGGCTTCCCTGGTGGCGCAGTGGGTTAAGCAACACACTATGAAGCAAAGTGCAGCCACTGCAGCACAAGTTCGATCCCTGCCGCTGGCCAGGGAGGGACCCGCATAGCGTAGCAGACCTTTCCTGCCTCACCCGCTGCTTCCCTCAGCAGTGTGTTTCAGTCGATCTGCCTGTTTTGCTATCCACTCTGTCTCTGGTGAATCCTCTCATCTCCCATATCTCTGGCCTCTACCCCAGCTCTTGTATGCATAAGTAAATAAATCTTAAAAAAAAAACTGTAATCAGAATGAGACAATGTGGAAGTCACCGTGTGAGAAAATAGGAAATACTTGCCATGTTAACTGAACTGTAGCTGCCTGGGCAAAGAACTCAGGACAGACAGTAAGAGCATTCTGGATCCAAAGTCAGCCAACTCACATGAACTTTGGAATATGTGACCTGAATTCACCAGTATAGAATGCTATGTCATCATACTCTTCATAACAAATTAAAGGTATGTACAAATTCGTGCCAATATTTTATTTATTCAAAGTCTGGTATCTCCAATTCAGAAAAAACAAAACCTAGACCCTAAACCAGATGTTCAAACAACAAGGGGACCTCATCAGAAGTAAGCGATGTTCATCAGACAGTCATAAGAATACAGAACAGGGCATCACTTCTAACACAGATGGGGGGAGGGAAGAACTTGGTAATAGCTTGATGGCTGAAGGTACAAGGAATGTTTTCCTAAGGTACTGTCCCAAAGCCAGCTGGTAGATATTGGTCTCCACATTCAACTGGGCATGTCTTAGTCAGAAACCCTAAGCTGAGGGTAGAAATCCGGGGATCTCTGGAATATTACTGGTAGTTTTCATCATCATAGGGAATAATGTGGTTGACCAGAACAACAGGTATTCCAAGAGGAAAAACAAATGGAAGAAACTGTGATTTACTGCTGGAAAAAGAAAAAGTAGATTGCAGCAATGAAAGACTTTTGGAAAAGATGACACCAGGTCATCTCAATCTTAAGAAATCTATAAATGAATTTAATCATCTCACTTCCTGTGTAGAAAGTCATTTAACACCCACATATATATTGAGTAGGACTCGATACAAATATCTCCCATTTGTAATAATTAAAAAAAAGATTCAGAGGATTTTTTTCCTTAACACAGTTCAATATCCCTGACACAGCCACAGTGACATCCACACTCACAGTGAGACAAGGAATAGCAAAGATGCTCAGTTACATCTTATTCACAATGGGTTGGGATAAATCTACACAGCAGAAGAAAAAAATAAGTAAAATGGGCCATTACTAGTTACAATTCCCCTATGGAAAACTAATGAAAATCACATTAAAGCTACTCTAAAAAGGAAAATTCAATGTGCAGACAACAAAAATAATATATGACCAACATACACAGAAACTCCCAAACATGACGAATGAAATGACATACTACCAAGCAATACATATGACAGAACCAAGAACAGAGTCTAAGCAGGAAAGGGAAAAAACACGAGGGTTAAAAAATGAGTTGAGGGGGGCCTCCCTGGTGGCGTAGTGGGTTGAGCAACGCACTATGAAGCAAACCGCAGCCACTGCGGCACGAGTTCGATCCCTGCTGCCGGCCAGGGAGGGGACCCACATGGCACAGCAGACCTCTCCTGCCATGCCCGCTGCTACCCTTAGCAGTGTGCTTCTGTTGATCTGCCTGTTCTGCTCCCTGCTCTGTCTGTGGTGAATCCTCTCACCGCACCCCCACACCTCTGGCCTGTACCCCAGTGCTTGTATGCATAAATAAATAAATCTTTAAAAAAAATTAAAAAAAAAAATGAGTTGAGGGCCTCCTTGGTGGCGCAGTGGGTTAAGCAATGCACTATGAAGCAAACCACAGCCACTGCAGCACGAGTTCGATCCCTGCTGCCGGCCAGGCTGGAGACCCACACGGCGTAGCAGACCTCTCCTGCTGTGCCCGCTGCTCCCCTCAGCAGTGTACTTCTGTTGATCTGCCTGTTCTGCTCCCCGCTCTCTGTGGTGAATCCTCTCACCACCCCCACACCTCTGGCCTGTACCCCAGTGCTTATATACATAAATAAATAAAATTTTTTTAAAAATGAGTTGATAATCCAAAGGATCAAAGAATATGCAATGGAACAAAGACAGTTGTTCAATAAATGGTGCTGGGAAAACTGGACTGCTATATGCAAAAAAATGAAATTAGACTATTTCCTCTCACCATGCACAAAAACCAACTCAAAATGGATTAAAGATTTAGTCATAAGACCTAAAACCATAAAATATATCGAGGGAAAATACAACATGACATACACCTCAGTAACATCTTTAAAGACTCATCACTTAAAGCAAAGAAAGTGAAGGAAAAGACTAACAGCTGGGACTACATCAAATTAAAAAGCTTCTGTACAGCAAAGGAGACATTAAGCAAAACAAAGAGACAAATGATCGGGAGAATATTTTTTAACACAATACTAATAGGGCACTGATCACAAAGATCTACAAAGAGCTAAGATGACTCAACAAAAACAAAGTAAAAACCCAGTCAAAAATGGGCAGAAGAACTAAAAAGACACCTTTCCAAAGAAGAAATGCAAATGGCCAACAGGCAAATGAAAAAATGCTCAACAACACTTGTAATCAGGGAAATGCAAATCAAAACCACAGTGAGGTTCCACCTCACACTAGTAAGAATGCCATATAAGTAAAAAACTAGCAAGTATAAATGTTGGTGAGGATGTGGTGCCAAAGGAACTCTCCTACACTGTTGCTGGGAATGCATACTGCTCCAACCTCTATGGAGAGCTGCATGGAGACACCTCAGTCTACGAAGAGTGGAGCTACCATATGACCCAGCAATCCCAGTCCTCTACCCAGAGGACAAAAAGCATTAATTCAAAAGAATACAGGTAAGACTTGGAATAAACCCAAATGCCCAAAAAACAGATGACTGGATCAAGAAGATGTGGTTTATATATGCAATGGAATATTATTCAGCAGTTAAAAAAAAAGCAAACTAGAGTTACTTAGTGAAACATGGATGGAGCTTGAAGGGATTATGCTCAGTGAAATAAGACAAAAGGAAAAAAAAACACCTGATGTTCTCACTTATAGGAGAAATTTAGGGGATTAAGGAGAAAAAATAACAACAACTACCAAAAACACAACAAAACAAAAAGAACTACTACAAAACAGAGACACTCTGCAGAGAAGAAGGATGGACTGTGACTAAAGCAGGGATGGTGTCGCTGTAACCTCCGGAGGCGACTGTGCTGATGTTGTGATGTGTGTTTGGCGAAGCAGAGATGAGACCAGCAGACAAGATGTCAGTATGGAGATGGAGGGCTATTGCTCTCCTAGGCAAATAGCAAACCTCCCAATTTCTTCGTAGCTGTTATTGAGCAGGAGAAGAAGTAACAAGCTTATGTAATTTGCTACAAAATACGCAGCCCAGAAGTACAAGGTCACATAGATGTGCACCAAGCCCACCTGCGTGTAACTAGCCTCTGCTATCATCTAACAACCTTTTGTTTTATTTCTCTTATTCTGGACAGAAGGAATGTATGTTTCAATCCTAAGAGCAGGGAAGCTCTGGTCAGCAGATTTGTTTGCAAGTCTGCAAGGATCTCAGTCATAGCACCCTTTACTGTCCTTGACCGCTGCTCACAACTTTTGCAGCCTCTGGCTTCCCCCAACAGGATGGGAAGAGCACAAGGGACTATCGTGACGGTGTACAGGTGAACTGGTGGTGGAAATTCTATGGGGACTACACCTATAAAAGAAAGCAAACATTGTAACAAAAAATAAATATAATTTTAAAAAAATAAAGGAACAGGGGCAAGAGATTAGGCACAGCACTATGAAGCTATCTGGAGCCACTTTGACAGGTTCAATCCCCGCCCAGGGCGGTGACCCACATGGCACAGCAGACCTCTCCTGTCTCACCCACGCTCTCCTCAGCAGCATATTTCTGTTGATCTGCCTGTTCTGCTCCCCATTCTGTCTCTGGTGAATCCTCTCACCTCTCCCCACCTATGGCCTGTACCCCAGTTCTTGTAGGCTTAAGTAAATCTTTAAAAAGATGGGCCTGGGCCTCCCTGGTGGCGCAGTGGGTTAAGCAACGCACTATGAAGCAAACCGCAGCCACTGCAGCACGAGTTCGATCCCTGCCGCCAGCCAGGGAGGG
>JAGFMF010011648.1:1560757-1609927 GCA_019455555.1 Galemys pyrenaicus | reverse complement strand
TTCTGCTCCCTGCTCTCTGTGGTGAATCCTCTCACCCCCCACACTTCTAGCCTGTACCCCAGTGCTTGTATGCATAAATAAATAAATCTTAAAAAAAAATAAAAGATTTATTTATTTATACATACAAACACTGGGGCACAGGCCAGTGGCTGCGGTTTGCTTCATAGTGTGTTGCTTAACCCACTGCGCCACCAGGGAGGGCCCAGTTGTGGCTTTTTAAATTTGTTTTTGTGCAAACAAAAAATAGCCATCACTTCACTTCAAATAGTGGAAGTCATCAGCTCACTGGTAAGAATTATCTGAAAGCAAGTTCAAGGTCAGTAAAGCAGCGCAGCCAGCCTCTGATGCAGCAGGAGAGGTGGGCGCTCCACAGTCCTGGCCTGGGAGGACTCTTGGCTCCACTCCAGCTGCCTAGAGCGGTGTCCCCGGGGCATCCCCATCAATGGGGCTAGCCAGCGGCTGAATAGCGCAGCATGGACTACGCAGAATGTCGGTTGTGACATCGTATGGCTATGTCTGCATTTTAAATTTTGAAACAATCATTTACAGAGCTATTTGGCTTTCACCAGAAGAATAAAACTGTTGTTTCGGTCGTACAGATTAGCAAGATCTAACCGAGGACAAGAAATTCCGCTGAAATGTGGCACATGTGAGCCTGTTTTGGTTTCTATCACTGTGAAACAGAATTCAATTCCAAAGAGACAAAAAAGAGTCACGCTTGAGTAGGTTTACCCTGATTGGATCCAAGTTGCTAGGGTGGGGCCACAGCATGCTAGGACTGAGGAGATTACGGATTGAGGAGATTACGAGAAGGGTGGGCTCTATGGCTGGGCAGTGGCGGGTTCACAGCTGGGATGTAAAGGCAGCTCCAGGTCTTTCTCCTGCAGAGAACCAGCTCTGTGCTCCCGAGCGGTCACATCTCACGGCCTTCCCTCCCCTCTCCACTTCCGGTAAGTGCTGAAAGGAATTTCCGCTGGGAGACACAAACTTTAGTGGTTTTGTGGCTGACCTGTGGCTGGAAACAATTGTGCTCATTGGTCTTGGGGTACCTTAGGGCCGGTCCTGCATCATGTATGATGCTGAGAGGGAATGTGCTACCATGACTGGCACCCCGCAGTTGACTCCACAAGTCTGTGGGCAGCCGGACAGCTGCAAGAAGCAGTCAGTGTGGGGCAGCCTCAGGGCGGGCGGAAGATCGGCTCCGGGGCCTGCAGGGACACCCACGCTGTGGAGAAGAGCTCCCAGGAGAAGGTGAGGCCTCACACATCCCAGCTCTCGATGCAGGCAGCTACCAGCCAGGCGACAGCCCCAGCCGATCCCTCGCCAGCCTCTGTCCCTTCAATTCACTATCACGGTCACAGGGCCTTTTACAAAGGGGGAAGGGGGCTGGGGTGGGATTCCGGGCATTTCTGAAGTAGTGGAGTTCTTTCCAAAAACATGAGGTAAGGGATGACAATAGTTTTATTTTAAGAATTGGAAGACAGATTTGGGGGAAAATGAAAGTTCCCCCAAAGAGGTCATAATCCAAGTCTTTGATTCCAAGTGAAAGACAGAAAATGAGATGTTTATGGTGCCTGCAAGACAGATGTAGGGGAGAGAAATGGGGGTCTTGGTAAGTCAAAGGGAGGGTAGCTAGACAAAGCAGGTAACCACACTTCGTGAGCATGAATGCCCGGCAAGCGCAGACTACAGGGAAGAGACAATGTCAGCTTGGGGCCCAATGGAAGAGATGGAAGAGCAGTATGGGTTACGGAGAGAGACGTAGCTGAGTGACGAAGCTCCCAGGAAGCTTCTCTAAAGAGGGATTCAGTGAAGAAGTTAAACACCCAGGAAAGCACAGTGTGAATGTGCAGCCCCCGTGTGGAGAGCCCACCTCTGGAAGTGAGGTGCTTGCACGGTGCTGGAGGCTCGGAGGAAGGGTGAGATGCTTACAGGGTTCCCAGATTTACTCAAGATAGGTCGGAGGGTGGCCTGGTCTGTGAGTGCCTGTGGAGGCAGAGTCTGCACTGAGACTTGGGTCCCCCGGTCACGTGCTTCTCAGTGGAGCCACTGAACAAAGGAGAACGGGGGTCACCGGGCTTGGCCTCATCAGCAGGGGCGGTGCGAGGTCAGGCCGACACGAGAACGCCAGGCCTGTGGTGCCGCTGAAATGAGCAGTGCCACTGGGCACCCGACAGGACAATGAGAGTGGTGGTGGAGGCCAGCAAGCGGTAGGCTCCTGGGGGCTGGAGAGCCTGGGACGCCAGCAGGACGGGAGACAGGCTGTGGTTACGGGGTGGAGTCTCTGACTGCTAATCCAAGAGGGGATGTGGCCCCATCCCACTCGACACGCGGGATAGAAACTGGAGTCTGAGGGCCAGATCAGAGCTGCAAGGCCAGCCTCCTCGTCCCCTCACTGACAAGCTCTGACCACTGTCCACCGCCTTTCTAAAAATAGGCAAATGAACCCATAGCAGCAGGAATTTTGAAGTAAGTATATTTGCTGAGACTTTTATTTCCCTTTTCTGTCATCCAGATAGAAGGGCCAAGTTGGTGCGGAGAGCGGACCCAAACCTTGGGACATGGGGAACTGCCTTGGGTGTCCAGTCTCGAGCAACAGCTTCCATCACAGGCCACTGGCCATGGCCAGCTCTGCAGAATGGGAGCGGGCACGACCCCTTCTGGAGCTTGCAGCTCAGAGCGATGGGCCAAGGCCCGGCCAGGTCCAACCAGACGCAGTGCTGATGGAAGAGGAGGCCATCAGGATGGTGCAGAGACTCAGCCTGATCCAGTCTCTGCCTGAGGGCACCTCAGGCCAAGAGCCGTCCAAGGAAAGAGCCAGTGAGTGTGCCATCTGCTTGCTGGACTTCACTCCTGAAGGCCCCGTCAGGCGCCTGCCCTGCCTGCACACCTTCCACCGGGAGTGCGTGGACGTCTGGCTGCTGAAGGCGCTGACTTGCCCGCTCTGCAGGCACCCCGTCGTGTGGGGCGGCCCTCGCCGTGATGTTCCTTCGTCTTCGGTGGCTTGATCTTCCCTTGCTGAGTCCAAAGAAGGACCCCAGGAATTTAGCTCTTACACATTAGGTTTCTTAGCAAAGCTCATATGCACTTGACACTGTAGGAACTTAGGGGGGAAATGGACAGGATTTTTACGTAAAACCCTGACCAGGTGCGCAAAAGTGCTTTGTCTCACTTCCCCATTATGATTGTGTATTTGCAGCAGCTGCGCAGTTTATGGCGTGTGTTTTGACATTTAGGAAAGTGATGGTGATAATTTCCTCTGCTGTCCAAGCTTTTGTGGCTGGTGCTTAAGGCTATTTTATAAAACTGAACTGAAATGAAAGCAAAGTGCGTGTGAATGGATGACGGGAATACAATCTGGCTGACTCTGTCATCAAGTTTGACGTCATTTGGCTGACAGCTGACCTTGAAGTCGGAGCTGAGGGGCGATACTGGGGCAACCCCACACGGTGGGGGAGACTGCAGGGGGCACATGGACAAGGCCTGAGGGTCCTGACGACGGGATTGGGTGGAAAACGCAGCACACAGCCAGGAATCCTTAAATCTGAGCGACTCCAGTGTGTTCCTGGAGGGACTGGAGAACCAAAGCCTGAGCCACGGATTCCTGTTGTGGGCCGGCAGGTGAGGGGCCCGGGACCCGCAGGCCCTGCCATGGGAAGGGACTTAGCATGACGAGTGTGCCACAAAGAGAAGGGCAAGAACACAGGCTACAAACTTCCTCATGAAGCGCCGGAGCGTTTGCCTATGGGCTGTGACGGGCCAGACAGGTGGCCCACCCTGTCCAGAGCCCTCCCGGTGGGGCCGCAGTACCACGGAGGGGCCCAGCGCGTCTGGGACGAAAGGAGCAAAACCAGAACCCGAGGCCAGGGAACGGCCCCACAGCCCCCCATGTCTCATCTGCTCCAAGGGTCTCCTTCCGTCCCCAAGCCTGGGCAGGGCCCACGGCCGCCCCACCTGTCCTGCTGCCTGCGCCTGCCCAGGGCCCTCCCCGCCCTCGGTGCTCTGGTGTTGTCTGGCCCCTGCTCAGCACCCCATCTCTCGGGGGGCGGGAGGCAGAAAGGCAGGAAACTTGGGACCGCCTCTTTCCCTGGGGGCTACACTATGACTTGGAAGTTGCAATTCAGAATCAAAACTCCTGAAGCCATGAACTAACCAGCACCCCCCATTCTGTTTCTCCGTGTTCTCTCAGAGGCAGCTGTGTGTGCCATATTCATGGGGTCAGCGTCAGTCTCTGGCTTCTCCACGGCCTGGGCTGAGCCCTCAGTGCGCCCGGCATGTTTCTGCTGGAGGGCCGGGTGACGGGCCACCCCAGCCAGGGCAGGAAGGGGGAGAACACACAAGCGCCCCACTCCACTTGGGCTCGTCCTGCTCCTGGGGAGCTGCTGAAGGGCAGAGGCGTCTGAGAACTGGGCGAGGGCAGCTATGGAAGCCACAGCATCTGGCGAGAAGTAGGGGAACCCGGACCACGGAGCCAGCATGCACAGACCTGGGGTGCGCAAAATGAGAAGGCGACTTACAGAGCCAGAGACTTCTGAGGGTCGGGAAGTCCCGGCCTTACTTTTTTTTCTGTGTGACCCTGAGTTGCTTCCCTTATGTGCCTTCCCTGAGCAGAACTTGTTAACTATGACCAACAATAGTCTAGTTTTTCACATCGTTTTCAGACACTTTTTCTTCTCCATTCTCATCCCATTACGTGCGCGGCTCAGACAGCTTGCAAGAGGGGACCGTCCACGTACAGGTGGCAGCGATTTTATCAGACGCCTCCCAAAGGACAGACTGTCCAAGGGTCCAGGAGTCGCTCACATTTTCACGTTCTCACATCACACTTCAAAACCTCCCCTCATGTTACACATGGCTGCAGCTAGCACTGCTGAGCGACACACTGGGAACAAGAGACCAGACAATGGCCATCACAAGGAAAAAGTTGTCCCTTTCGGTATCTGCGGATGACACGCATTAACACAGCCTGCACAGGCCCCCCGCGCCACCCAGACCCGCGGGGCGCACACCTGCCTGCGCACCGGTAACCCTGCGACCCCAGCGCCGAGCGCAGCCCCCACCCCCGCGCCAGACCCAGACCCGCGGGGCAGGAACCTCCCGGGGGCCCGGTGACGCGGCCGCACCATAGAGTGCGCGAGGCTGCGGTCACTGAATTTTACAAATTAAGGATTATGATTATGTTGGACTTCTACCCTCCGGTCCGATGAAAAAACTGGGGTGGACACGGAGTCTCTCCACCAGCAGCAGGCCGGCTGCTTACTTCTCAGCTTCAAGGCGCCGGTTGTTGGGGTCCTACTGTCGGTTTGATTTGGGGTTTCGGCGGCTCCCCGTATTCCGGTGCAGAGGAAATCCTGACACGTACCGTACCGTGCGGTGTCTTCTCACACAGCTGGTCCTGCCGGCCTCACGAATGGCTGCCTGGAGGTGCTTCCCCATCAAAACACCGAAACCGAGCTTACTTTACATCTCGGGCACAGTGGACACCGCTGACCCCGCCAGCACCTGAGCGCTTGGGCACCTGCCGCCGCCCGGAACTGGCTTGTCCCACAAAGTTCCCAGCTCCAGCAAGACAGCAGGAGGCTGCCCCCCGCCCGGCCCGCTGCCCCCCTTTGTGGCCGGCTGTACCCCACCCGGGCCCGCTGCACCCCGCCGCGGCCAGCTGCACGCGGCCCAGGTGCGCGGGCACCGGCCTCACGACGGAACTGGACGCATGTCCAGCTCGCCAGCAGGGACACGGGTCAGCCTCCCCTGCAAAGGGCCACAGCCCCGAACTCGGACCTCGCGTTACGGAGACGCCCACCCTGAGGTGCGGCAGAAGCCGCCCGACGACCGCGACACCACTGGGCACCGGGTCCCGCGCCGCGCGTTCACTCGGGCCCCGCCCGCCAAGCCCCGCCCACACCGCCGGGCCCCGCCCGCCCCCGTGCGTAACTTCCGGCCGGCCGGGAGGCGGGCTCCCGACGCGGGAGCTTCCGGTCGGCGAGCCCCGGCCCCCACCGGCCCCGCACTGCCCGCGCTCTGCTGGCCCCGGCCCGCCCGCCGAGGGAGGCCCCCGAGCCGGGCTGGGGGTGGGCGCGAGGGCGAGGCCTCCGGTGTCCCCTGTCCCGATCCTGCCCGCCGGCTGAGCCCGCGACTTGGGTGTGCCCCGAGCCACGTGTGCCCCCAGCCAGGTGTACCCCGAGTCAGCCTGCAGACGGCTTCAAATTCAGCAAATCGGAGGGGTCTTCGGGATGTGGTGTGATGTGGAAAGCCATCTGACGCGGCCTGTGGGTGAAGGATGCCCCCTAAATGTTGGCGCCCTTCTTTATCCTGGCCTGGGTTCTTGTTCTTCACCATCGAGAGTAACTGGGTGTCCACGCTGCCAGGGCTCCCCTTTGGCCCTCCTGGGGAGGACAGCTCGAGCTGCCAGATGTACTGAACAGGGTTTATCTCCCAAGCCCACAGTCTGAAACCCTAACCCCTGAGGTGGTGGCAGGAGGTGGGGCTTTAGGGGAGTGTGGGGTGGTGCTGATGACCCAATAGCAGAGACCCTGTCCCCTTCACCAGATGAAGACATAGGGGGACGTGTCTGAAGCAGGAGAGGTCCCCACTAGACACCAGGTCTGCTGACCCCTTGCCTCGCACTTCTGGCCCCACCACTGAGGACACATCTGGTGTAAGCCCCCACGCTGGTATTCTGCTACGGTGACCCCAGTGGATTACGGTGTTGAGCAGCTGCGAGCCCCTTAGGGACTTGGGGAACACAAAGTGTTAAGCACCTGTCTTGGGGCAGGAGCGGGGCCATCCCAGCCAGCATGCAGGGAGCCATGCTGGGCTGCCTGGGTGCTGCCCAGCCCACTGTCAGTGCAGAGGCTGCTGAGCCGAACCGCAGCTGGTCTGCTCCGTGGACAGCGAGAAGCAGGTGCTGGATCCCAAAGGCTTAGAAAAAGAATAGAAATGTAAACTACCTCACTAATGGGTTTAGATGGAGTATGTGTTGAAAGAGCAATATTTTTGGATCAACTGCATTAAATGTGTTATGAACATTGTTAAGCTTTTTTTTTTTTTTTTTTTTGCTGTAGCTAGCAGAAAAATTTTAATTGCAAATGTTGCACATCTTATGTCCCTACGGACCAGTGCTGCTCCCAGACTGTTTCTCAGCCTGACATCTGGACTTTGGGGCATAGAATACTGGGTGGGCCGTCTTGGCCTTGCAGGCCAGAGGTGAGCAACATTCTCGCTTTTGCCACTAGGTGCCAGTAGCGCTCTCTTGAGGGCCACCGCAAAGTCCCCAAGGCAAGTCTGCTGCAAGGTGCCACTGCAGCTGCTGCCCCCATCGGGCTGTGAGCCACTTGGCGTCTTGTCTAAGAGCAGGAGAAGGAGCTATCCTGAGACACTAGCTCTGAGTCCGCCTGGCCCCCAGTTCCAGGGTGGGAGGTGGAAGCAGCCAGACTGACAGTGGGAGGGTACAAGGGGACACAAGACAAGGCAGCCCTCTCTCTGCTCGTGGGACCTAGCCTGGTGCCTGCACCACAATGCCCCCCTTGAGCAACGTAGTTCAAGCTGGCAGGACCCTCAGAAAGGATTAGAGGGTTTGAGAATTAGTTGCAGTCCTGGAAATGGACACCGCTGTGTCTAAACAACTGTGGGCCCAGGGTCACACTCTCCTGGCTAAGCAAGGAGTTGATTTTCATGCAGACTCGGGGCTCTCCCCCATTTGAACCTGCCGAGGCCCTTGGGGTAACGGGGCCATTCAGCTGGTGCAGGATGCAGGAGGTGGTGTCAGGGCCCAGCCAGCGAGGCCAGCAAAGGGCGCTGGGTGCAGCTTGTTTACACAGCGAATCACACTTTCGAATAACAAGACAAATTAAGTGAAGGAAAGCTCTTTCCAGGTCAGCTTTATAGCACTATTCGTTCTGAAAGGCGCCTGGTCTCAAGGTCAGAGACCTTGGGATGGTGCTCACAGCGGTGTCCAGGGATCACCTCCCAGTGACTGATGCCCAGGGGCTCACCAGGGCAGGTGACGAGCTTGCTCAGGCTGGGGTGGGGGGACAGAGGCACCTCTGGTGAGTACGTGCACATGACGCAGGCCCAGGAGTAACGGGAATGCTCAGGCAACCAGAGAAAGATGCCCCAGTCGTGAGGTACATAGCGTCAGGATGCAAGAGCCATGCCTGGTGTGGGGGGCTTAGAACTTTCTTGTTGTAATATTATTATTAGATATTAATATGCTAATATTATTTAACATTTTTAACATATTTAACATCTAATATTATATATTATTTAACATTATTTATATGAGAAATGTGTTACATCATTGATGCGATTATTTTTTTTTTTTTTAAAGGTTTATTTATTTATGCACACAAGAGCTGGGGTACAAGGCAGAGTCACGGGAGGTGCGAGGAATCACCAGACAGAGTGGGGAGCAGAACAGGCAGACTGACTGAAACACACTGCTGAGGGGAGCAGCGGGCGAGGCAGGAGAGGCATGTGGGTCCCTCCCTGGGCGGCAGCAGGGATCGAACTCGTGCTGCAGTGGCTGCGGTCTGCTTCATAGTGCGCTGCTTAACCCACTGCGCCACCAGGGAGGCCCTGATGCGATTATTTATTCAACAGCATTACGCATCTATAACAGAATGAGGAAGTTAGCAGGCAGGAACAGGTGATCAGTTAGGGTCGGGGACCCCCAAGCACATCTGTCAATATGAACATGGAGTGATCGTGGGGACCAGGACAGAGGGTGCCCCAAGCCTATCCATCACACTGGAGGAGAAATCCATGGGGTAAGAGTGCCCGGCCCCATAGAGAGAGGGGTGTTCAGAACACACACAAGATGAGGCCGTGCTGAACCCACAGGCCAGTGCTGGCTCCAGGAGGTAGGCCAGGTAATGCTGGGGACCCAGTGGGCCTGGGTAGCTCAGGAGACCGACGGCCCTGCCAGTGCGAGAGCCCTAGCCCTGCCCACGGGTCCACTGGGTGTTCAGTGGGGCCCTCTGCTCAGGGAGCATTCCTGTCCTTCCTCTTGTCTATCAACAAATCTGCTTTTCTGTGGCTCTGGTCTCCCCACTGAATTCTTTTCTCACCAAACACAAGCACAGAGAAGGCCCCAGGGTCCCTGGCCCCTCGAAGCCCTATTCAACAGCACTGGGTGGGTGGGTGCAGGTCAGCGGTGACCACTGGGCAACTCAGGGCTCCTGGAGGTGGTAGAAGCTGCGGAGACCCTGAGGGTCTGGGGGGCTAGCGGCAGGCTTGCAGAGGGCAGGAGCTGTGTGCCAGCAGCGCTGACACTGCCCGGGGTCCTGCCGCCTAGTGGAGGAGCCACTCACCTCTCAGGGTGAGTGCAGCTCTTACAAGTCGCCTCACCGCGATTTTCCTTCCATCCCTGGACCCCGCAGCTCCGCTGGGGCGGCGCCCTCTGAACCCCGTAGACAGATCACCTTCGGCCCAACCCGGAGACTCCGGTACAGAGAAATCGCCCGCCAGATTCCTCCGAGGACAGGCGGTGTCCCGGGCCTCAGGCTGTCAGGTGGGGTTTATCTCCTGGGAGGCCAGGTGGTCTGTGACTCGAATACCTGCCCCTTCCTGTCACTCTGCGCCCTCCGGGAGAACGTCCCCGCTGCCTTGAGGAGGTAACTTTACAGCTGGACTGGAAAGCAGAGAAAAGGGTGAATGTTAGATTTCTTTTGCCACAAGCCCGCGCGAAGCGCAAACCTCGGACCTGGCTGCCTCGTCCCTGCGCGCTCAGCGGGCGCTGGGCAGGGGCGCTGCGCCCGTCCCGCCGCCCGAGGCCGGCACTGCCCGGCACACACCGCCTGGCCCGGGCGCCGACCGCGGCCAAGGGCCGGCGCCAAGCCCAGTGAGGGCTAGCGGGCGCTGACAGCCTGCGGGCGGCCGCGACTCGGCACAGGGGCCCCCACCGGCGCGCGGCGGGCCCCGCTGGGGCCACGCAGGGAGGCACGGCCTCTCTCGACCCCCGGGCTCCGTCCGGCCCCCGCCTCTCCCCTCCAGGCTTGGGGCTCGGCCCGCCCGCCGGCCGCGCGCCCTCCCCGGTGCGCAGGATGCGCCCGCCCGGCGCTGGTTTCCCAAGGAGGGCGGGGACGAGCGGCCGTCCCGGGCCAGAGGCCTCCCCCGCGCGGACAGGGGCGCCGCCGACCCCGCGCCGCGGGCGGGGAAGAAGGCGGAATCGGAGCGACGGCCCCGGGAGAGGCGCGGCCGCCGGCGCCCCTCGCGCAGACGCGCCCGCGCCGGGAACGCGCCGCTGCCGCCTGCTCCGCAAACACCCGCCGCCGCGCGCGGGGAGGGCGAGCGGGAGCGCGCGCGGCGGCGGGGCCCGCTCAGGCGCACGCGCGCCGCCCCCACCGCGCGGCGCCGGCCAATCGGCGAGCGGGGCGGGGCTTCGGGCGCCGGGGCGGCGGGCGACTTCCGGCAACAACACGGCGGCGGCGGCGGCGGGCGTCGCGGTCCAGGTGGGGCTGCGGCGACGCGTCCGATCGGCGCCGCGTTCGGTCGGCGCCGCGTTCCAGGGGTCCGGGTGGGCGCGCGGCGCGAGCGGGCGGGCGGGGCCCGGCGGCCCGGTCCGGCCCGGCCCGGCCTGCCCCGCGCCGTGGGCCCGCGGCCTCCGCGCCGCCCGCCCGGCCGACTCCCGGCGGCGACACGGCGACTGGCGCCCTTCACCGTGAGTCAGCCCCGCGGCGGCCGGGCTGGCGGTCTCCGGGCCTGCCGGGCGGCGCGACGCCCGCGCCCGGAGGGAGGCGATTCTGTCCCCACGAAGCCTCGTTTTTCTTGCGCCTCCAGAGCTCCAGAGCGAAGTATAATCCCAGCTTTTGCCCTGCGCGTTCCCGAAATCCTGACCGTCGAGCCCCGATCGGAAAAGATTTGTTTTGTCTGGGTCTTTGGTCTCCGTCCCTCATCTTTGTTGCACGTCCTCCATGTCCCTGAAGCGTATGTCTGTATCTCGGGCCCTGCTCCGCGAGCCCAGCGCGGCCCCGGCTGTCGCGGCTGATGATGCTTCTGGACCAGATTCTTCCATGCTTAGACGCCGTGTTTATATTGGGTCCTAAGTTACTTGGCAGTCTTGTCCGAACAAGGCAATAAAATGTCAAATACTCGTTGAAGTCTTTCTGTCACATCCTAGACGATGAAAATTACTTCCTCAGAATTGATGATGAAAGATACCAAAAGGGGGGAAATAAACTCCTCTTGCCAACCTTTGTTCTCTGAATGTCATACTGCCTTATTATTTACATTGTAGTCTGTTTCTTATTTGTTTATAGCAAGTATAACTCTAGCTTTTTCCATTTTTATTGTTGTGAGGATCGATTTAATGAGTCTTGTAAGTGCTGGTTAGTCCATGTCCCTTTCCTTTTCATCTAACTTAAAAACACAACATAATGTGGCCTTTTTAAAAATGTCTTTGTTTGCTTCCTGTCACATTTACTTTACTATAGATTTACATCACTGGTGTCTTTATATCATATGTGGTGATATATGTAATGTAAGGTAAAAAGCAGCGTAAAAACCATTTTATGACGTTTTCACAGAATGTTCAGAAATCGCTGTTCTACACATAGTGACAGCGTGAGCCTAGAGTGAGATCTGTGAGCATAAATCCCACTTCCATCACTTTTACTTCACTCTCTTCATCTGTAAAACAGAGAATTTGGCCTATAAAACGGAGATAACAGTTTCTACTTTGCTGGGTAAAGTGAGCACCAAGTAATACACATAAATGGTTTAGCGTAATGCATGAGTTTCGAATAAGTCTGCTGTTACTGAACAAGAAAGTATGCTTGAAGGAAAAACACTTCTCGTTTGTTCTGATTTTTCATGCCAGCGATTTCCACTGGCAAATGAGCTTAACTGTCCTAGCACACTGTGCTCCACCTCAGGTCCTACTGTGGGAAGTTTAAGGGAGGACTTGCAGTAGTTTGGGTCCATACTCTTTGACGTTAGTTGGCATAAAATGTGCGTAGATTCACTGATGACATGTGATTTTACAACTGAGTAAACCACCTTTAGAATAGTTGAATAATTTTTTTTGAATAGTTGCCCTTACATGTTTACTAAATTTAAGGAGTAATTGCTAGGGGTTGTTTTGTGTGTGTGCACGCAGATCTTTTAGCAGAACAGATAAGTAAATTCCCTTTAAAAATTCCAAAAGCTTAGTGATGTTTTCTGACTTGCTAAGTTAGAGGCCTCAGATCAGGTGGGTTTTTGAGTATTTGAGAGCCAGTCTTCCCCTTGGGGATGCACCTTTTTTTTTTTACCTTTGTTGTTGTTTTTGGTGGTGTTGCTCCCAGAGCTTGAGCTTTAATTGGTGAGTGTATATGTTGTCACAGTCTGAAAATAAGACTTAAGTGATCCAAGGAGCATAACATGACAAACCTTGGAAGCCCCATATACAGAGAAGCAAGCCGTTTATTCTGTGCTGAAAAGAAAACACTTGGAGATGGGCTGTTATTCTTTGTATGGTCTATTTAATTGAATCCTCTCCTACGCTTAGCAGACAAAAAGTTTAGACTAAACTATATTAATTTCTCACAGTATTGTCAAGTCAAAATGAATTATCTGTTGAGTTTTGATAATTGTAAAAGCAGTGATTATCTTACTGGAAACACCGGCTCAGTCTTGTCTTTACAGTGGAAACTGTGTAAATGTTACTAACTTGTGCGTCCTGGATAGGTGTTTTCAGTGGTGAGAGTTATTTAGTGCCTAAATAAACATGTGTTGTGGCTCCCGCAGCCCAATTCCATGTGGGCTTTTCAGTTCCTGTGCTGCTCATAGCATTTTCCCCTCAGGCAGTTGTTTTTATCTTAAAATACATTCTTTTCTGACTTCCTACTGTTGCCTACCTCGCCAGCTCGGTTCAGTTTTTTCTGATTCATCTCCATCCACTGTCTCTTAGATGTCACTGCTTCCTGGAGTTCATCCCTTGGTGCCCTTCTCCACTTACATCTCCCAGCTCTGGCCCCTTGGCTTCTCTTACGGTTTCTTAAAAATTGTCATTAAGGGGCCTCCCTGGTGGCGCAGTGGGTTAAGAAACGCACTATGAAGCAAACCGCAGCCACTGCAGCATGAGTTCAATCCCTGCTGCCGGCCAGGGGTGGGACCCACATGGCGCGGCAGACCTCTCCTGTTGTGCCCGCTGCTCCCCTCAGCAGTGTACTTCCGTTGATCTGCCTGTTCTGCTCCCGGCTCTCTGTGGTGAATCCTCTCACCCCCCAAACCTCTGGCCTGTATCCCAGTGCTTGTATGCATAAATAAAGAAATCTTTAAAAAAAAAAAATTGTCATTAAACCCCCTGTTCATCCACCTACCCTCCACCTTTGTGCTCCTTTGGCCTCCCTCCTCCACCGTAGAACCCTCAGCTGTGTTGCCAGTGTCTGCTCGTGTGGTTATCTCACTTGGTCAGTTCCTTCACTTTACTGCCATATTTTACTGCCATATGTGAAGCCAGCATTGTCTTTGTCTTTCTAATTTCACTTTGCACAATTCCCTCAAGTCCCTTCTGTTTTGCTGTAAGTAGTCACATCTCACTTTTCTTCATGGCTGACCAGTTGTGACAAGGACTGTTGTGCTTTGCGGCGGGAAATCGAGGAAGACAGCAGTTGTGGAGCAGGTTTGCAGGGCAGGACTCTGCTGCTTGAGCAGAGGTTCTTGTGCCATTCACTGAAGTCACACAGGCAGTAAAAGCTGATCATGCGAAGCGGTATAAGGAGTCAGGTCCGGAGGGTGCCGTCCGTAGGACTAGGGGACAGAGTTTTATGAGGGACAAGGAAGGGCCATCGTGACCATGCATCAAGAGACATTTGTGTCAGCAAAGTAATTGATGTCATCACAGGCAGAGTGACCCCGAGACCACTGTGAAGATGATCATGCAATCAGGTCAGCAGTGGCCTGGGCGTCCCTGGCCTGCCTCGTGATACGGGCTGTACTCCAGATGGTCAAGGAAGCTGTGCGGGGCTTTGCAGAGAGCAAAGAGGCCATAGTTGCCCATGAGTGGCCAGCTAGTAGCCAGCTAACAGGAGCCCACAAACAGTGCCCACCATGTGGACACACCTCTATTCTCACCCTGCCCTCCCCAAGGGCACCCACTGGCCCCTGTCCTGGGTATGGTAATGGCACATCAGTGACCATGGTGGACATTCGCTGCCCTGTCTCTGACTCTGAGTTCTTAGTGTGGACTCCCTAGTGTGGGTTGCTGGATGGCACCCTGTTCCCATTTCTCATTTTTTAGGACCCCTCAGGCTGCTTTCTGAAACAAACGTGCCAGTCCACGTCCAGCCTTTGCTGTGGACGCCTCACAGGTATGAGCCTGCTGTGGCTCTGATTGCGTCTCCCCCACCCCTGTGACCAGCATTCTCCATGGCCTGGGGGCTCCTCGCGTCCTCTGGAAAGCTATGTGCTGAGCCCGGCTGCCGGAGCCGGGGTCTCTGTGGTCCTGTGGGGCGACTCTGTCCAGCTCAGGCATCTGCCCACGTTGGGTGTTTGCCACGTGAGTGGCTTCCCACTGCGGAGGGTCTTGCTCTGCTGCTGTTTTCTTGCTCTGCGAAAGCTTCTCAGTCTGCAAGACACACCTGTTAGTCTCTGCTCCTTGGCGTGGGGCCGCCTCAGAGGCGCCAACGTCACCGACGCTGCCCTCTGTGTATTTTACTGTCGCAGATTTTTATCTAAACCCTCAATCCACTTTGACTACATGGCGCTGCACGGAGCAGTGACCCAGTGTCATCCGCTCACCTGTGGTCCTCCTGCTCCCACAGGGCCCACCTTCCTGGGTATGGCTGTGGCCATAAATCAGGGCGCGCTGGATCTGGTTCCAGTTCCGATTCCACTCCACTCGTCCCCACGTCTCGTTTAGTTCAGTGTCACATTCTCACTTCTGTTGCTTTATAATGTAGTTTGAAATCAGGTCACGTGAAATCTCTTTCATTTCTAGCATTGCGTTTTAGCTGTTTCAGGTCTTTAATGCTTTTGTGGGACTGTTTGTGCTTCTTGCTCTATTTCCTTAAAAATACCATTGGGGTTTTAATGGGGGTCACCTTAAATCTATGTATTTCTTTTGGTGAAATGTCACTGGACGGTATTTCTCCTCACTCAGGAACGCGGATGCTCCCTCCTTCATCTCTGTCTTGTTCTGTTTCTTCTGATTGTTTCTTAGGTTTTCACTGTATGAATCCTTCACCTCCTTGGTTAGGTTAACTTCATGATGTGATTGTAAAAGATTTGTTTTCTTTTTCTTCTCATTTGTGTATAAAGTGTAACAGACTTTTGTGTGTTAATTTTGTAGCCTGACACATCTCTGGATTCGCTTGTTATTTTGGTGGCTTTTGGGGGAGTCTTCAGGGTTTTGGTTGCTGTGGAACGCTAGTGACTCCCCTGCCTGCTCCTGGGACTTAGCGCCGGTCCACTGAGCCGTGGTTCTCTGTCTGTATCAGTTCAGTGTTCCCTGAGCCCTGCTGGACGCCTGGGGTTCCCGAGCTAATCGAGGCAGGTAGACAGACTCGCAGCTGCAGAGAGGACCCTGCTGAGGTCACAGATGGCAAGGGGCTGCGGGTGGGCAGGGCAGGCTGAGGGAACTGGGAGGCCCTTCATGCAGGTCTCAGCTAGTTGGTCTGGAGGGCCTAGCCATGCCTAGAGCCTCCCAGACTGCAGGGTTGGGGCACAGCGTGGGTGATAGCCCACGGGGCGGCTCTGGCAGCAAGGGAGCTGGTATTGGAAGCCCCTCACTCACCAGTCTCCCGGGCTTCGTCCTTGTTAAGTCCTGGCTTTTATCCCTGGGCCCTAGGGCGGCACCTGGCCTCAGCAGAGAAGACCAGACCTGCTGGCACACCCGGAGCGAGCGAAGCCGCTGCCCTCTTGCTCATCCCTGTAGGTCAGCGCCCCTCTCCGCCAGCGTGGGACCTTTCCTGGAGGAGCAGGGTCACAGCCTGGGCCCTTGGGTGCCGGCTAACTGCCTCCCAGGTGTTCGTAGAATCTTTTCTGTTCTCCTTGCATCACTCTCTCCTTTAATTCAGTGCCTGGAGTCCTGACCTCTGTCCTCAGGTGCCTGTTCCGGGGCATAGCCCTGAGGTCTTTGTAGGACTTGGCCCTGAGGTCCGGGGTCCTGCAGTGAAGGCTCCTAGGGCTTCGCTCTGACCCAGCACCAGCCTGGGGGAGGGGGAAGAGAATGGGAGTGTGGGCTTGGGCAGAGTGAGCCAGGGCCGCAGCCTGTGACCCCACCGCTGTCAGAGCACAGCCACGTGTGCCCAGCAGCAGCGGGTGGTTGGGCGGGGAGCCCACCACAGTGCTGACCGAGACCCCCACCCTGCAGGCGGTCAGCCCAGGTCACCAGCGTGTCCTTGGCGACCTTTGACATGAAGAGAAGTTTACTCTTTAAAACCAGCCAGTAGGCTCCGGTGAGACGAGCTGTTGTCACAGGTTCTGGCGCGACCCCCTCGCTGGCGGGAGAACTATGCCCTTTCTGGGCCAGGACTGGAGGTCGCCGGGGTGGAGCTGGATGAAGACGGAAGATGGCTGGAAGCGGTGTGAGCCTTGGGGCGAGGGCCTGCAGCGCGGGAGCCCTGGCCTGTGAGTCCTGCCCCGCACCTGGGGCCCCCGTCTGCTCTGCCTGGCGAGGCTGGTGCTGCTGCCTGCATCCCCTCTGATGAGGCTGCTGTGGGTCATCGCGGCATCCCCCGTTCAGGCCCTTTGCTCAGTCTTGGCTGTTAGAGCCTCCCAGGCTGCAGGGTTGGGGCACAGCGTGGGTGATAGCCCACAGGGCGGCTCTGGCAGCGAGGGAGCTGGTATTGGAAGCCCCTCACTCACCAGTCTCCCGGGCTTCTGGTAACTTTTAAATCAGGGTTGGTGCGTTTATCTTGCAAAATTAGTGGTGACAGACGGCTGTGAAGTGTGAGTGGGCCGGTGCGTGTCCCTGTGGGGCTGGCAGCAGCACACACAGCGCGGTTCTTACATGTGGAACTTAGTTTTGAGCCTAGTGATTTTCCCGTATATATACTTTTTGACCTGACTGTGTAAGAGCTGCTGCCAGAAAATACTTTGCAGAAATGTCGAGTAAGTTAATGGTTTCCGGTCGCAGCGGCCTGGGAGGTGGGGGCCGGCGGCCCTGCCCAGGGTCTGCCTGCGCTGCTGCCTGGGCCACGTCCTGGACGCGCTCAGAGAACAGCTCAGCGAGAGGGTGTTGGCGTCCTCTGGAGGGGACCACGGACCTGCCCGTCCCCCCAGGCCGGGCGCGACACTCCCTTCCCCGGCTGGGTCACCATGCCAGGACCGGACCGGTGCGGGGAGTTGCTGGTCTTCCCGGTGCGCCTTGCTGTGCGGATGCTTGGGGGTCTTGCCAGGGCTGTTCAGACCAGTGCTGGCCGTGGCAGGGTCACGTGGACATCAGCCGTCTTTATTAAAAGTGAGTCCCATGGGCCTCCCTGGTGGCGCAGTGGGTTAAGCAATGCACTAAGAAGCAAACCACAGCCACTGCAGCACGAGTTCGATCCCTGCTGCTGGCCAGGGAGGGGACCCACATGGCCCGGCAGACCTCTCCTGCTGTGCCCGCTGCTCCCCTCAGCAGTGTATTTCAGTCAGTCTGCCTGTTCTGCTCCCCACTCTGTCTGGTGAATCCTCTCACCTCCCACAACTCTGGCCTGTACCCCAGCTCTTGTGTGCATAAATAAATAAATCTTTAAAAAAAAAGTGAGTCCTGTCAGTGGAACGGGGCTCCCACCAATGTTCGACCAAGGGGTTCCGCAGCTCCCTTAGTCTTCCTGGGGTCCAGCTCTCAGTGCCCACCTGCTGGTGGGGGCTGTCTCTGGCCTGAGAGAGCCGCTTACTGCAAGGAAGAGGAAATGTGCCGCCACAAGAAGACTTTTTTAAAAAGAAAATGTGTTCAGGGGCCTCCCTGGTGGTGCAGGGGTTAAGTCTTAGCACTCTGCAGCTTTCAGCAGCCACTGCAGCATGGGTTAGATCCCGATCCGGGCCGGGGAGGGACCCACAGGGCACAGCAGACCTCTCCTGTCTCCCCGCTGCTCCCCTCAGTAGTGGCTTTCAGTAGAAATCCACTCTGGCCTGAATCCCAGCTTTTGTGTATATATATAAATAAAATAAATCTTTTCTTTTTTAAAGATTTATTTATTTATGCATACAAGCACTGGGGCACAGGCCAGAAATGTGGGGGTGGTGAGAGAATCCACCAGACAGAGCAGGACACAGAAGAGGCAGATTGACAGAAACACACTGCTGAGGGGAGCAGTGGGCGAGGCAGGAGAGGTCTGCTACGCCATGTGGGTCACCTTCTTGGCCGGCGGCAGGGATCGAACTCATGCTGCAGTGGCTGCAGTTTGCTTCATAGTGCGTTGCTTAACCCACTGCGCCACCAGGGCAGGCCCTAAATAAATCTTTTTTTTAAAAAGTGTTCAAGTTGCTTACTTATTGCCTGTGGATTTAATTATTTATTTCCAATAGAAAGGGAGGAAGAGGAAAAAAGAATCATCAGCAAAGCTTTTAATTGAGTGTATTTAAATGGGAAAATGAATATTTTATTTCACCTTGCTTCAGTTAGTGTCTTTTTTTTCTTTAAAAGGTTTAATTTTATTTATTTATGCATACAAGGGTACAGGCCAAAGGTGGGGGAGGTGAGAAGACTCACCAGAGCAGAGTGGGGAGCAGAACATGTGGATCCACTGAAGTACACTGCTGAGGGGAGCAGCAGGGAGACAGACAGGAGAGGTCTGCTGCACCCTGTGGATCAGCTCCCTGGCAGGGAATGGAACTGATACAGTGACTGCAGACACTTCATAGTGCTGCAACTTAACCCCCTGCACCACCAGGGAGGCCCAGGAGTCAGTGAGTGTTTTAACCACACTACTTGATTGATGCTTATTTGGTTAAAAAGAAAATGTTACAGTAGTTTTGGTTAAGTCTGTGTTGCCTCCACGACTTTACAGAGCATTTAGGGTTTTCTCTATGATCTGTTATAATAAAGCGTTTTGAAGTCTGAAACATCCCCCGCTGAGCGATCAGAATCCCCAGGAGATCCTCAAACAGCTTTCCTGCTAAAACACTATCAGAAAAACCAGGTTAAAGCTCAGATTTCTCAAAAAAACCCTATTGACCTTGTCATTTCAAAGCTATGATTTGAATCTTGGAAGAGTAGCTGCTTGCTTTCAGAACTTAACGTGATTTCATTTTGGTCTCCTGAATTGCAAACCATTTATGACCTTTTCTGTGGAAAAAAATAAAGATCTCCCTGTAAAAATAAAGATCTCCCTGTAAAAAGCTTTAATCTTTATTTGTTTCAGTATCTTAAATAGTGAAGATGAAGAGATATTCAACAACGAAGAGCATGAGTACGCATCCAAAAAAAGGAAAAAGGACCATTTCAACAGCGACACAAATACTCAGTGTAAGAACACCTCATGTTGCGCTGTGCCCTTGTTGAGTGCGTTGACGGGGGCGCCTCTGACTGTAGAGCAGGTGGACACAGGCTTCTGTGTCTGCCCCATGCCGGCTGCCGCACCTGGCCCCCAGCTGTATATTTTCTTAGGCGAGGCCCAAGGTCGTTGGCCCCACCAAACTGTGGCCAGCCCCTCCGGGGCCTCGGCCTTGACCCCATGTTGGACGCAGTGGGAGCTGTTGGGGCCTTGGGCTCCCCCAGGGGCCTCCCAGCGGCTAGCCTGTGAAGACGGCTTGCCTCTGGAGAGCGGGCTGCGGCACACACAGATGTCATGACCTTTGCGCTCTGGGTTTGGAGTTCCTTGGAAAAGCTGTTTTAATAAATACCGTCTAGGGCAACAAAAGGACAGATCTTTTCCCCCTGGTACCTAAGAATCGGCGAACGAAGTGGCCGGTCACTGTGATGCTGGCCGCTGTCGCGACTAGGTGCCTGGCCACAGGCCACCTCTGGTGTGAGGCGTGGTGCATCGCTGGGGCTGGATGACAGCGGCTCTGCAGGGCGGGTGGAGGCAGCCCTCCTGCCCCACAGGCCACTCGGGGCGCAGCCGCGGGTTCACTTGGGAATGTTTTACCAGATCTTAAAAACAGCATGAATTTGTTTTCCAGGCTTTTATCGTGAAAAATGGATCTATGTCCACAAGGAGAGCACAAAAGAAGTGAGTGGTCTGGACTAAGGCTGTTTCTCGGGCTGCTTGAGTGTGGTGTCCCCCCAGGTCCCGCTGCACGGCCAGCCCTGCGCAGCCACCGAGGCTGCACCGAGCGGCTGTGGGGCTTGGGCTCTTCCCGCCTGCGCCCCGGCCCTGGCGGTGGAGGCGGAGGGCACCCAGAGCGCTGCAGGGTGTGTCAGCGGGCGCACTCCGAGCTCAAAGGGGGCTGGGAGCACGAGGCCAGAGGACCAGCAGCAAGTCCGGCGGGACGCCCGCGGGGTGAGCAGAGGCCGCGCCCAGTGCCCGGAAGGATGGCACGTGCGTCGCTGGCGCCGGCCTGCCCCCAGGCCTGGCCCTGTCCCACACCTGGTGCCCTGCAAGAGTGGTTCTCGAGTGGGCGGTGTCCGCCCCCACGAGGCAGAGCCAGGACTGGCCGGGGCTTCAGCCCCTCCCGAGCTGCCAGTGAAGCCTGGGGGCCATGCCTGCCTTGGCAGCCCAGGGAGGGGGTCATCAGGCAGGTGCAGCTGCTCCCGCTCACCTGGCCCCTGCCCTGGCCCCTGCCCGCATGTCTGCTGGGCCTGCCTGATTTGCTGTCAACAACAGAAAAGTGCCCCGGGGTGTGGCTGGGGGTAGGGACGTGGCCCAACGCAGGCCAGCCCTGACCCCTTGTCTGTCCCCAGAGGCACGGCTATTGCACGCTGGGGGAGGCCTTCAACCGCCTGGACTTCTCCAGCGCCATCCAGGACGTCCGGAGGTTCGACTACGTGGTCAAAGTAAGTGCTTAGTTACCAGCTGCTGCGATGGGCTGTGGGGTGACCATGGTGGGCTGTGGGGGCTGTGGGGTGACCGTGGGGGGCTATAGGGATTGTGGGGTGACCGTGGTGGGCTGTGGAGGCTGTGGGTGCTATGGGGTGACCGTGGGGGGCTGTGGGGGCTGTGGTGGATGGTGGGACTCTGCCTGGGCCGTCTCCGGCATTCCAGCCCATGCCCTCGATGGCCCACGCCCCCCTCGGCTACTGCTAGCTGCTGTTCCTCTGCATCTGTGTGGTGTTGGTGTTGGAGGTAGTGGCCTGGGGTCCCTGGGCCGGGAGCAGACCCTGCTGTGGTGCCAGCACTGAAGTTCTGGTCCTCGAGTCGGTGTCCAGAACCTTGTCTCTTGTGGGCCTGAATTAGGCAGGGAAAGCTGTCTCCGCGGTAACTGCAAGATGGAGGACGTTCGTGCTGGGTTTAGCAGATCTGAGGGACGAAGGACATGGTGGGGGGCGTGTCAAGCTGGCAGCCCTGTCTGGGACCCCCAGGCCAAGCGAGGCACCCTCCTCCTCGCCCGAGACCCGCAGGCAGGAGTCTGGGGACGGAAAGGAACAGGCTGCTCCCGCGGGGCAGTGGGCGTGAGCACGGCCAGGCACACCCAGGGCCTCGTGGGGCGTAGCGCGGGCGGGCGGGCAGCTGCGGCCCTGGCCTCAGCAGCCAGGGTCCCGCTCAAGCGCAGACATCGCTCAGCTTCTCCGTCTTTATTTTGAAGCTGTTGCAACTCATTGCAAAGTCCCAGCTAACTTCGCTGAGTGGAGTGGCGCAGAAGAATTATTTCAACGTCTTGGATAAGATCGTTCAGAAAGGTACGGTGACGACTGATAGTTTAATAATTGAAATCAAAATCGTAAATTTGGTGCTGGGGTGGATTTCTCCTTTATTTCCCTGATTCATCCAGAGGCCAGGGTCCCGCCAAGGGGCACCCAGTGCACAGCGCAGGGTGCGGGTTTCTGGGCCACCGGCAGGAGCTGCCTGCTGGGGTTGCAGCTCGGCCTCTGGGCCGCGGGGCTTAAAGGGCTCGCGCTGTCCACCCCTGGCCTGTCCTTTCTGTCCGCACTGGACGGCCAGTGGGGCCACGGAGCTGCGGGCGCACATGTGGCCTGTGGGGACTCGGAGGGCCATGCACCAGCCACCCACAGGTGGAGAGAACATGGGCCGCCCTGCACAAGGACGGCCTGGCCCGGTCTGGGCGGCCACGTGACAGCCTGCCACACTCTGGCCGGCATGCGCACGTCCCCGCCACCCACCCTCACCTCCCGGAGGCCCAGGGTCGCCCCGCCCGGCGTGGCCTGCCCTCGGGTCTGGCCAGTGCCTCGGCCCTGCTGGGCCGGCGCAGGCTGCCTGTGTCCTCCCTGCGGTGTGGTGGCCCTGAGTGGTCGCTGGCTCTGCCCTGGCTGTGGGGCACCCAGGCCCCGTCGGCGGCCGAGCCACGTGGGGTCTGTCGTTGCAGTGCTCGCTGACCACCAGAACCCGCGCCTGGTCAAGGGCCTGCTGCGGGACCTGAGCACCACCCTGTGCCTGCTGCTCCGGGGCGTGGGCAGGTCCGTGCTGGTGGGCAGCGTGGACGTCTGGGGCTGCCGGCTGGAGGCTGTGCTCACCTGGCAGCAGCAGCTGCAGAGCCTGCAGATGACTGAGGTGGGCTCCGGCCACGGGGTCGCGGGCTCCGGGGCGTCCCGTGGGCGTGGCCGAGAGACAGGGGCACCATCCTTCCAGGTCAGGGTGGGGTCCCGTGGGCGGCTCGTGGAAGACCAGCCGGCCCCTCGAGGGCCAGGTGCCGCGGCCCAGAGCTGACAAGCCAGACTGGCCGGCCCATGCCTGCTGCTGCCGCCCGGCCCCCACGGGGTGTGTGGGAGCCCCGGGTGTCGGCAGGGGAGGGGCCGAGCGTGTCAGCACCTGGACACTGTTGGTTTACTGTGGTCACTGCGTCAGCAGAAGGACGCTGACAGCAGCGGCTCGAGCTAGCGCCTGGCTGTGCCTGCCCCAGTAACTAAGAGCAGGCAGTGTGGTGTGCGTGTGGCTCTGGTGGGCCTCCCCACCCTGTCCCCATGCCGGGGCCCCGCCAGGGAGCTGGCTTCAGAAGTGACCCCTGGGCTCTAGCCGCTCAAAAGGTGGGTCTGGCCAGCGGGCGTGCCTATCCTGGCAGCAGGGCAGCCAGGAGCCTGTGAGCCGGTGGCCCAGGTGCTGGGGGCCCGGGGTGCATGCGGTGCAGGGTGCCAGGTGCCCCCCTCTCCACCCGGGCCTGGGCGCAGTCTCACCGCGCCTTCCCCCAGCAGCAGGTGAGCACGGGCCTGACGCTCAGCGACCTCCCCGTGCACACGCTCAACGACATCCTGTACCGGCTCTCGGACGGCTGGGACGTGGTCACCTTGGGCCAGGTGAGCCCCACGCTGCACGCGCTCAGCGAGGACCGGCGGCTGTGGAAGACGCTGTGCAAGTACCACTTCGCGGAGCAGCAGGTGCGGGCTGGGCGGGGTGCGGGGGCGCCATCCCTGCCTGCCGGGCCCTGTCCTGAGGTCGGTCGGCTTACAGCCGCCACCCCTGACCGAGGGGCACATCCTCTGGCCGCGAGGGCCCCCCTTAGCCCGCCCGTGCGGTGGGGGCCAAGCTCGCGGCTGACAGGGGGCCTGACCCCAGAGCGCGCATCAGGCCGGGCCTGTGTGGGCAGCCGGCCACGGGGAGGGGACTCAGCGTCACACGCCCTCCGCGGCGTGGGTAAACTGTGGAGTACCTTGTGCACACCACACAGGGGACGCCGCTTGCACACGGCCGCGGGCGCCTTGCCCGGAGGGGTAGGGCGCCGGGCGCGAGCAGCCAGGAGCTGCACGAGTCCGGCCTCTGGCGTCTGTCCGGAAGGGACAGCAAGTGGGGAGGCCCAGCCTCTGGCTCGGGTGAGACAGTGGGGGTCCAGGTGCCCGCAAGCTCCCAGGCAGAACGGGTCTGGCTGAGGGCAGAAGCGGAGGGCCAGGCGCGCCAGGGGAGGAGGGGCGGGGTGCAGACCCCCACCAGGGTCGTCGGCGGAAGCAGGCAGGAGCAGGAGGGCGGGTGAAGCCGCAGGAAGTGGAGGTGGGACCAGAGCAGGCGGGGGTGCGCGGCTGGGGGCGCCTGACCGCTGGGCAGTCGAACCCGGGTCGGGCCCACGGCCGCGGGCCTCCCGCAGCGCAGAGCTCAGAGCGCAGAGCGCTGGCCGGAGCCGGATGGCGTCTCCTGAGGCGGAAGTCCGCGACCGCGCCCTCCCGAAGCCTCGGCCGGCGCCTGCGGTGAGAACCATCGTCCTGAGCAGCGTCTGTTTCTGTCCAGTTCTGTAGACATTTGATCCTTTCAGAAAAGGGCCACGTCGAGTGGAAGCTGATGTACTTCGTGCTGCGCAAGCGCTACCCGCCCCGGGAGCAGTACGGGGACACGCTGCACTTCTGCCGGCACTGCGGCCTGCTCTTCTGGAAGGTGGGCCGGCCGCGCCGGGGGTCGCCGAGGCCCGGCCGGCGGGCGGGTGTCCTCCGGCCTCGGCCAGGCGTGGGCGCGCGTGCGCGGCCGTGCGGCCAGCTGCTGGGAACTGAGGTGTCTCCCCACCCCCCCGGCCCTCCTGGCCCTGCAGCTGTGGGCTCGCCTCGGCCCCCCAGAGCGTCCCAGCCCGGCTGGAGAAGCCGCAGCGTCCAGCACACGCGCTTTTCTCCGTGTTGCTCGGAAGTGAGAGCCCGGCCCTCCTGCGGCCATGCGGCCCCGCCCCTGCACTGGGCCTTGGGCCCTGCCCACCCTGGTTCTCCTTGAATTCCAGGGTGCCCATGTGAGGTGGCACTGGGCGCCTCTGTTGGGGCCGGGGCTGCAGGAGCCCCAGGCTGACCAGGGGGGGCCAGCTCTGCTTAAGGTGCGCCTTGCTGCGGTCTGCAGCCTACACACCTCCTGCCCGCCCGCTGCCCAGAACCCCAGAGCTGGAGGCACTGGGCCGCACGTGGGCCTGGCCCCACACACCACTAGGCAGCCTGAGCCAGGCTGGGCCCGTGCGCAGAAGCATCACATGGCCGGTTCTCCCTCGGAGGAGCGGCTGGCTCAGATGCAGCTGCCGCCGTCTCGGCACAGGCAGCGCGTCCACCGCGGGGTGCCCCTGTAAACTCCAGCGGACGACTGGAGGGCTGCCTAGCACCTCGCACCACCCACTGGGGCGGACAGGGGCCACCCACCGGTGTCCGAGAGTGGCCAGGGCTGCCGGTGCTGGCCCTGCAGTCTCAGGGCCTCGGGGTGTTGGGCAGCTGGGCGCCAGCTGCGGGGGCCGCTTCAGGGTTTTTGTGAGTGCGTGTGCGTCGTGCCCACACCTGACCTCCGGCCCTCTGCTCTCTGCTCTCCTCCCCCGCTCTCCTCCGGCTCTCGGCTCAGGACTGCCGCCTTGCTCTGTTCCTCAAGGTACTTGCATGCTGCACCACGGGCGGTCCCTGCAGGCCGACACCCTTGTGGCCAGTGCTGGGCCCCGTCCTGGCCGTCCAGCCCCACGCCACCTGACCCCGGGGCCTGGCCCCAGTGCCCCAGGGCCCCGCTCGGCTGTCGGTGTCTGACACAGAGCCTCTGTCTTTTGTCGTTTTCCTGTCACCTGCGATTCTGGGTCTCAGGCAGTGAGGGGGGCAGCGGGCTCCCCCAGGATGCCGTGGCAGCAGCCCGGGCCCAGCCAGCAGGACAGGCTCTCCGGCAGCTGCCCACAGCTGCTGGACACGGCTCTCATGCCCAGCTCTTGCCACGTCACCATCCCACAGCGAGCAATGGGGTCCCGGAAACATGGGCGCCCCCCATGACCCTGCCCTCTCTCCACAGGACTCAGGGCACCCCTGCACCGCAGCCGACCCAGCCAGCTGCTTCACACCCGTGTCCCCGCAGCACTTCATTGACCTCTTCAAGTTCTGAGGCCCCTCTAGCAAGCAGCTGTCCACACCCGGTGTGGGCGCCCAGGGGCCCACGAACCCGTCCGAGGCCAGAGCCCCGCCTGGACGGTGGGAGGCCACCGGCCCTCACACTGCACGGCGTGGCATCCTTGGGGTAGCTGCGGCCTCTTGCTGGACTGAGTGGCAGCCGCGTGGGCTCCTGTCCATGGCCGCTCCCGCCAGGACAGGGGACACGCTGGGCTCTGTAAATACAATGTTTATTTTTATTAAGATGTATTTTAACTGCATTGTTGTGTCCAAACGAGCAGCCCCAGGGCTACCTGGCCAGATGGGCACCAGGAGTGCCCGCCTCGTCCACCGACTGGCCGCTGGCAGCCTGCGAGGAGGCCCTGCCCCTAGGCAGGCACCGTATCCTTGGCCTTCAGCAGTGCCTGCAACATGATGCATGTCCGTTTAGACAACTTTGAAAATAAAGGTTAATAAAAAGCAACTTGGCCAGGCTCCTGCCTCCCAGCCCCCCAGCCTGTGGGGGGTGCAGCAGCGCAGAGGTGGGGGAGGGGGTGTGGAGGCGGGGTTTTGCAGGCTGGGTGAGGCCGCACAGGGATCCCCTAGGGCTGAGCTCCAGGCCTGGTTTCAGTCTCTCTGGAACGCCTTCTGCTGTGACTGCAAGTGCAGCCAGGGGGCACTGCACACTGCGTGGGGGGGTGCGCCGAGGGGCGGGGTGGGGGGCAACAAGGGACAGCAGGGTGGGTGGCCAGGCTGGGGCGCCCTCCCTAGCTGCCCCATCGCCGCTGTGCCTCGTTTTGCTGTCTCGGGACATTCCAGATTTGCTGTGACTTTCCTCATAGTTTGGGTTGTTTTTTTTTTAAGATTTATTTACTTATGCACACAAGAGCTGGGGTGCAGGCCAGAGGTGTGGGCGTGAGAGGACTCCCTAGAGACAGAGCGGGGAGCAGAATGGGGGATCCACTGAAACACACTGCTGAGGGCGCAGCAGGCGAGACAGGAGCGGGTCTGCAGCGCCCTGGGGGTCAGCTCCTGGCTGGGATCGCACTGGTGCTGGGCGGCAGCTGAAGCCCCACAGTGCTGAGACACCCCTGCGCCCCCAGGGGGGCCCACTGCGTTCTGCTTTTGTGCCCAGTAGCTTTCTCACAGCAACGAGTTCTGAGCCCTACGCGCTTCCTTCCGCCTGGGGTGCTGCTTCCTGCCTCGGCTCTGCCCGGGTGGGGGCTGGGACAGCAGAAGCCGGGGCCCGTCCAGCTGCTGGCCTGGGCCCGTCTGTTCCTCCGTGATCACCGCTGTCAAGAGGGGCTGGCTTTACCGGCCGCTTTTTCTGCATCCACTGAAGTGATCGCCTTTCCCTGGTTCTGTTGGGATCCTGTCAAATGGACGCATCAGCTGGGGACCCCACGCCCCAGAGGACCCCGGGGCCCTCGGAGCCGCCATAGCTGTCAGGTCGCCGTCCAGGAGCTGGACGGGCACAGGGCCCCGCGCCCCGTTAGGGCGGAGAATGGCGAGCTGAGCTGCGAGCGCCACAGGGGTGGGGCCACGGTGTGAGGTGGGGGTGGCCAGCGCTGCAGTGCGGCAGGGGGTGCTCAGGCCAACGCCAGCAGGTTACGGGGCGCTCGGGGCACCCCTTGCTCGGTTCCTTCCACTCCTGCACACAGGTGGATACTTCTGCGTCTGGACCGCCCACCCCCGAGGTGCTGCTGGGACCGCGCCTGAGGGGACAGTGGAGCAGAGGTGGCCCTGCCCCAGGGGTGAGGCAGAGGCATCACTGGGGCATGCGGCAGCCTGCCTGTGGCTGCTGCCCAAGGGTGTGGAGGCCGCCTGAGGGTGGGGTGGCAGGCGTGCACAGGGGTTGAGGGCCTGCTCTGCAGCAGCAAAGCTGGGAGCCTGCGGGGGTGCTTGAAAGTCGGGGAGCAGGCGCTGCCCCCATGGTCCTGCAGCTGCACGTGGGTCTCTGGCCAAGCAGGCGGCAGGCCCAGGCCCAGGCCCAGGCCCAGGCAGTCGAAGCGCGAGAAGGACCCACACGGAACTGGCTGAAGCTGGTCGTTTATTTCTGGGAGGATCTACATGTGCTGTCTGCGTTTTAACATGAGCTTTAAAACGTCGAGAACTGCGTGGTCCCGGAGTCGCCGGCCCAGGCAGGCCTCCAGCCGGTCAGGCGGCCCGGGCCCTCAGGGGCACGGGCCCGCCAGCCCAGACCTCTCAGCCAGCCGGTCCCTCCACCTGTGCGCGGCACCGGCACTGCGCGGAGCCGAACTCCATCAAGAAAAGCACTTTCCCCCAAGGCACACCGGTAAATGTGTAAAAACCACGGTGTCTCCACTGAGTCAGGCGCAGAGGAAAACTCAATTTCCAGCCATCTGTGTAGAAACGGAGAGTGGCGCCCATCCCGGCCCCAGCCCGGGACACCCCGGCCAGGGCGGCGGACTCTGGCCAGCGGTGCCACGGGCCTGGGGCAGCGCTGCCCGGCGGGGCCTCCCACCACACCACAGCCGCTAGGCAGTCTCAGGGCCTGTCCGGCAGCAGCGGGCAGGGGCAGCTGGACAGCGCAGGCGTCATGCGGCCGGACCCGCCCTGCCGGGAGCCTGGGGGGGAGGGGGAGAGGCACTTGGGTGCTGTGTTCAGTCCTAGCTCCACGAGCAAGTTCCCCCAAAATTGCTAAAATCAAATCGCACTTTGTAGCATCCTTTAATCTGTAATCAAAGGCAAATTTTAGAAGAAAATAAAGATCTGAAGAAGCAAGAATTAAATTTCAATAAGCGCCGCCCCCCGTCTGCGCCGGCCCCGCCCGCCACGCCAGGCAGTGCCGGCTCCTCCCCCACCCCCCCACCCCCGACGGCAGAGCCTCTGGCCGGGCGTCCCACGCTAAGGTGGCCGAGTGGACAGTCCCTGCCGGTCCCTGCCGGGGAATTTCCAGACTCGATGCGTGAGGAAGGTCCAGGCGGAGGCGTGGGCGGGGCCCACCTGCTGTGCCCCGCCCCTGCCCCCACCGCCTAACGCCGGGCGCTGGCAGAGTGGCCGGCCACTGGCCAGCTCGGCTCACTCCAGCTCCTTCCAGCTCTCGCCCAGGTGGCCTCGGCTCTGCCGGCGGATGCTCACCAGCCGCCCCGCCGAACGCAGTGCCCACCGGCTGCCGGACCCCGCCAGGCTGCTCTTGGCCTGGCCCTCCTCCCCATCCTCCCGGCCCGGCTGGGCGTCGTCCTCTCTGGCCAGCGGTGCGGAGCCCCGGCCCTCCAAGTCGTGCGGCCTCTTGGGCGGCACATTCTGTTTCACGTCCCAAAGTCCAGATTTCTTCTCGGCCTTCAGCTCTTCTTTCAACCGCAAGGTGGCCCTGAGAGGGGAGAGAGCGCCAGTCGGCGACCTGTGACCCAGCACCTTGCAAATGGTTTCTGAAGCAAGATTCTCAGCCTGCGAAGCTGATGGGTCTGCAGGTTCTGTGCCTCCCCGCTGCAGCGTGCGGCCCCGCACTCGGCCCGCCGGCCACACAGCGCAGTGCTGGCCTCAGACGGCGGAGTCCAGGCCCGGCCGATGGGGCGGCGGCGAGGGCCCCAGCGCGGCCTGCCCCAGTGCGGGAACTGGCGGAGCAAACTAAAATGGGGCGCAGGAACAGCATGCCGGGAGCAAGACGGGCAGCCGGCGCAGCGCCCTGGGGGCCACAAGGCCTTTGGGGAGCCCACGTGTCCACCTCTGGATACACGTTCGTCTTCCCAGACACGAGGACTGGCCACCATGGGCGGGCTCAGGCTCAGGCTCAGGCTTTCCGGCCCTGCCCGGGCACTGGCCATCGCTGCACTTTCTGGAACCACCGGGCCTCCGGCTGAAAGCCCCCCTCCCCCGACCTCTGCCTTCCTGCGCTGGCCCCAGGACCCCTTCCACACTTCCACGGCCATTTGAACGCGGCTGCCCTGGCTGCCCCATGGCCCTCTCCCAACTGCCCCCAGGGTCATGGCCGTGCCGTGGGGACCCCGAGCTCATCTGACGCCCTGCTGCTTGTTCCAAGGAGGACGGCCGTGTGCCGGTTTGGCCTGCCCGCGATGCTCCCGGACACCCCTCCCCTGACCCAGGCCCCGGGGCTCACTCCCTCGTCTTGGGCTGGCGGCATCCCTTCAGCAGGTGCTGCTCATCGTCTCTATTGAACAGCGATGTCACCTCCTTCCAGCCTCGGAATCCCGCTCCCTGGACCTGGAAGGTCAAGGAGGAGGGTCAGACCCACGTCTGAGGAGGCGCAGGAGGCCCGTCCATGCACACCCTGCCTGGCCGTGTAGGAAGCAGCAGCTGAGCGTGCTCAATCCGTCACAGGACTGTCTGAGGCTAGCGTGGTCTGGGACTGGAAGGCTCGGGAGAGGGGCCGAAGGAGGCACCTGGGCAGCCCGCGGTGCGCAGCTGAAGTGGGCCCTGACGCCCAGACCGCTCATGAGGGCGCCTTCCTTGGGGGCACCCCAGGGGCAGACCTTGCTTTTACAAATGCTTGGCAAGGTTAAAAGGGTGCCACGCAGACAAGCAGGAGCAGCCACCAGCCCGCCCGCCCCGTGGAGGCCAGGGGTCCCTCGACACCGGTGGAAAGATTGGGTGCTGGAGCGCCATGAAGCATCCGCGGCCACTGCAGCGCAAGTTCAATCCCCAGCCAGGGAGGGACTCCCAGGGTGCAGCAGACCTCTCCTGTCTCCCGCTGCTCTCTCAGCAGTGATTTCAGTGGATCTGCCTGTTCTGCTCCTACTGTCTCTGGTGAGTCCCCTCACCCCAACACCTTGGCCTGCACCCCAGCTCTTGTGCATTAAATAAATAAATCTTTAAAAAAAACAAGCAGCATGGAAATTAACTGAAAGAAAGAGTAAAAAGTTCCTGGAGCCCGCAGGAGGAGCACGGCTCGGGTCGGGATAGCAGGGGCGCGGCCGGCTAGTCCAGAGTGCTGAGGGCTGCAGGGGAGGAGCCTGGCGGGCAGACAGGGGTAGAGGCAGGAGGGGCGAGGCGCCACCCGCCTGGGGCGAGTCCAAGGCTGCAGCTTCCGGCCCAAAGAGGGGCTGCCTCGCTGCTGAGGCCGAGGTGCAGAGAGCGAGGGGCGGGCCCTACACTGCGGGGGACCCAGCTGGCCCCCATGACCTCTTGCCTCCCCGCGGCTGGCGTCGGCCCGCGCAGGCCCTTCCTCTGCGCACGCCTGCGGGCCCCTGGTGTGTCCACCCCGCAGGGAAGCCTCCCTCGGCCGACAGCTCAGCGCGAAGGTGGCCATGGGGCACCAGTGCCAGGGGCTGTCCTCCCTGCTTGGCTGCATGTGGCCCTCAGAGCTGTGGTCAGCAAGCTGGACCCCTGGAGCCAGAGGGACTCTCCTAGTTCGCAGAGACCTGCCCCACACGGCGCCCCAGGGCCGGTCCTGGCTGATGGGCCTCCTGGGCAGTCTGGACGGGGCGGCAGGGCTGGCCGCTACCCGCTACAGAGAGGGCGCACACCGGGACCGAATCCTCTCGGGCTGAATTCGGGACGCAGAAGCAGCACAAGCGCCGGGGCTCCCAGCACTATAGCCCGCAGCACGGCCGAGCTCTGCCCATGGCGTGGGAGCGTGCTGCCCTCCGCCTGGTCCCACGCGGGACCTGACGGGCCAGCAGCCCCGACCCAGGGCAGCGGGAAGGATGGGTGAGGGGGCACACGGGACCCTCTCAGCGACCAGAGCTCCCGGTCTCAGTCCAGTGTCCAGGCCCAGAAGGGCCACAGGCGCAGCTCCGGTTTGCGCCGACCAGCGCGACGGCCACCCGGCCGACCGCCTGCGACCGCGACTCTGGCGGTTCCTCTCCCGCGCTAAGGACCTGAGAAAAGCACCCCTCCGGGGCACGCAGTTACTTTGCCAACCGGAATCTAATGCAAAGATGTTTCTTCTAAAATGTTTCAAACGTATCCTGCTGCCAGACGTCAATGCGACCCATGAAACGCCTGGGTGTCCCCTCAGCCCCAGCGAGGGCCCGCGAGGGCTGCGCCCCAGGTGACCGGCCCCGCGGGGCGCAGGCCGGGCAGGGAGGCGGCGACGGCTCGGCCCCAGGCCTGCGCCTGCGCGGGGAAGGGGCCGGGGGCGGGGCGGGGCGGTCAGCGCCGGACCCGGGACCCCGCCCCCGGGCCCAGCGCTTTGGCGAGCGGAAGCCCTCGCGCTGACAGGTAATGCTGCTGATGGGGCTGATCATTTGGGGGCTTGAGATTTCAAACTTACTAGGACCTAATACGACCTCGTCATTCTTTAAAAAAAATTAACACAGGTTATAACTGTGTGACCCGATTTTCCAGAAAGGCAAACTCACCTGCTGGACTGCAAATGTCCTTCCTTCTGGAAGCGCGGCGCGGTCAGCCAGCAAGTCCAGCCGGAGCGGGCCAGCAGGCGCGGGCTCCCTGGGCCCGGACCGGCTGCCGCGGGCCAGACGGACGTCACACCCTCCCACCTCTACCCTACCCCCTGCTACCTGCGGACTGGGGGGGGGGGAGGGGGAGGGCGGGCGCGGACGCTCTGCACTTGGCACTCAGTTGTCATGGGGCTTTCAAGCGCCCACGGCGTTTCAGGGGTTCTTACCGGCCGGAAAAGGGGCAAAGGTGACGGACCTCAAGCCAGGAGGAAACAGGCGGGGGCGGGTGCCCGAAGGGGCAGCGTGGAAGGTCTCATCTTCCTCCCGCCTTTCCTCACTTTGGACATTTTCCAAAATAAAACGGGGGTGCAGTCTTTAGGATGGATTCGCTAATGGAAACTGGACACAAAGGTCAGTTGAAAGTTTTCAAGGATCCACCAGAACCTATGACCACAGGGGCGCGGCCCGAAAGGACGCGCCCCCGGCGCCGCGCGGTCCAGCACCGCAGCCAGGAAGGTGCCTTGTTCTATCGGGAAGTGCCCGGAGGGTGGCCGTGCTCGATCAAGCCGTAACCCCCCAACCCCGAGCTGGGAGGGCTTTCACCCCCCACAAACGCCCGGAGTTGAAGCACTTCGGCCAGTGGGGGAGCCCCCTCGGCTGCGCCGGCGCCAGCGACCCTGCAGGGCGCCCCGACCCGCGGCGAGTCTCCAAACACTGAACTAAAGCCGGACTCGCCGCGGCCCTAATTTTTTTTTTAAGTTGTATTTGTGACCTAGATTTCATTGCACTGCGTCAGAAAGTGGGAGAGGGACCTGTGTCGGGAGGGGACCCACCTGAGCCCCTTTTTAATTAAAAAATTCTAAACATTCCGCGCATAGCCCCGCACCCCCGGGCCCTTTCCCGCGGCTTTCCGCAGGGCCTCGGGGCCAAGGGAGGAGACGCTCTGTCCACACCCGCGCGTCCGCTCAGCAGACTGCGGAGCCACCTCGAGCCGCGGACGCCGGACGGACCACGCCGGGACCCCACCTGCCGGCGCGTGGACCCGGGGTTCGGTGCCCACCAGCCTGGAAGGGTCCACAGGGCTCGGGACAAGCACTCGCGTCTCAGTCGGCCGCGGGGCCCGGTCCCACCTGAGCGCCCCGGCTCCTGAACCCCGACCTGCGCAGCCGACTCACCTGCGCGCCGCCAGCCCCGTGCACCCCCTCCCGCGCACCCTGGCCACGCGGCCCCGCTCACCTGCGCGCCGGACTCCCCCGCGTCGCTCCCCCAGCCCACGCACGCCTCACCTGCGCGCGCCCTCACCTGCGCAGCGGGGGCGGCGGGCAGCGCCCCGCGCAGGTCCTCCTCCTCCAGAGGGTCGTCCAGAAGTACCCGGTTCCGGCTCAGCCTCCACATGCCCGCGGCGGCCTCCGGCGTCCGTGCGCCCCTCCTCGACCCGCCCGCAGCGCGCAGACGCTCGGCCTGCGGCTCTGCGGGACCCGGACGCGGCGACTGTGGCGGTCGGTGGCGCGGCCACCCCCCACCGGCCCCCGCCCACCGCGACCCCGCCCGCGCCCCGCCTCGGCGCGCCCGGAACCCACCGACCCCCCGGCGCACCAGGCCCGCCCCACGAGACCGCCCCTCCCCGGCGTTCCCAGGGCCGCCCCACCGGAGGACCCCGCCCCGCCTGGGAGGCCGTCAGGCCGGCCCCTGTCCACCCTACACTTCACCCCCCCGCCCCGCGGGGCGCCCCTCACCCGGGGGCCGGCCCTACACCGGGCCCCTTCACCCGGGGCCCCTTCATCCCTTGGCCCCCACCCCAACCGGGCCGACCCCCTCCCCTCACCCCTCACCCCTCACCCCTCACCCCTGGCCGTGGGGCGCGGCCATGTCCGGCCGAGGGAGGCGGGGCTCGGGGCGGCGGTTCCGGTCACCAAGGCAACAGCCTCTGGACCCTGCGCGGGCTCAGTGCGCGCGCGCATGCGCACAGCTGGCGCCCTGCCCGGGGAAGGCGGGCGACCCCGAGAGAGGCTGTCGGGGTCGCTTCTCCTCTCCAGTGATGCCCCGCGACCCCAGCCCTAGGCCTGACCGGGGCTTGCTGCGCGTTGGCGGCGGCAGCGCCGAGAGGGGCTTGGGAACGCCGAGAGGGAGCACCCCGAAACCTGGGCTTGGAGATGACCCCCCAGCCCCTCGCCCCTGCCCCGCCCCCCCATGCAGTGGGCCCAAGTTCCTGGGTGAAGCTCTGTGTGCAGGGGTAAGGGCCACCTCCCTCCCTCCCCGCGGGCAGGCAACTGAGGGCTTGTGGGCAGGAATCCGGACAATCTGATTTCATTTCTCCGGCCTCTGGGGCGGGCGCTCCAGCATGAGTCAGACTTTAAGTACGAGCAGCCACCTGGGAAGCCAGCCGGGCTGTCCACCTCACATTCGCCAGCGGCCAGGGGTCCTGCAGGAACAGCCCTCCCCCCGCCCAAGCACTTCTGGACCCCGCAGGCACCGGGTTGCGAAATCAGGAAGGCGCAGCCCACGTCCGGGACGGCCTCGGGCAGGAAGGACGCTACGGCCAGGGCCACCTGCTTTGCGCCCGCTGGCAGGCTGGCCCCGGACTGGAAGGGCAGGACGTCCAGGTGCTGAGTGCCGTGGCAGCCGCTGGCAACGGAGTGTGGCCTGCCCAGGCCCCGCGTGGTCAGTGAACACTGGACAACTGACGCGAAAGCCGGGCCCGGGCACCCGTGGCCGGCCAGCAAGGCACCTGGGGGTGGCCGGGGCCTCTGTCCCGCGTGCGGCCCCGGCCCCCCCCCCCCCCCCCCCCCCCCCCCCNCCCGCGGGCGGCCCCGGCCCCCCCCCCCCCCCCCCGAGCGAGTAACTCTCCTTGCAGATGAAACTGTACCCCTGCGAGGGGGCCGGGCTTCTCAGCCAGGGAGCCAGCCCAGCGGGTTGCGGGCCAGCAGGACCCCGGCAGCCGCGGGGGCGGCAAGGACCCTGTATACGCGGGCATCGGCCACCAGCCACCCACTCACCAATACATCGGTGCTGCTGCTAAGGGCCCAGGAGGAGCAGGGCACAGCCCCCACGTCAGAGCTGACCTCGGGTGTGGCCCGGGCTGGACGTGCCTGAGCCCGGTTGCCCCTGGGCCAGCTCCCGGGGCTCTTGGGCATCGCTGGTGTCCACACAGCTCTTAGCAGGACCGGGCACACCACACCTCCTGGGGGCCCAGGAGCCCTCCGCCTCGTACAGGGTATCTGGCAGCCAGAGCTGCTGGGGAAGGAAGGAGCTGCCCCGAGACCCTCGTCGAGGGGGGCACAGGGCCCGTCCTCCAGCTGGACGTGGGCACTGTGTCCAGGAAGGCTGGCTGTGTCTCCCGTGGCACTCAGCCCGCCAGCGCGGGGGCAAGGAGGCAGGCAGATCTGCCCGGGGCTCCCCATGACTGAGAACCCCGCAGCTGAGACCCCCATTCCCAGGCAGCCACAGAGGCTCCCCGTGTGGTCAGCAAGGGCTCCTCTGGCTCTCACTTGCCAGCCCTGACCCTGGTCGGCTGGCTCAGCTTTTTGCTGTTGCCCTCCATGAGGTAGGCCGGGAGCTGGGGGGGTGCAGGGCTGACGCGTGGGGAGCTGTGACCCCTCCGTAGCCCCGCACACAGTGGGACCACGGCAGGCGTGGGGGCTGCTGGGCCCCTCGCCCCCGAGGGCAGGCGTGTCTGTGGAATCCTGCCTTGGGGCGCCCCTGGGCTGCCCTGAGGACCGCAGCTGCCCCAGCTTCCCCACCCCGTCTGTGTCGGTGGCACCCGCTCGGCCGCAGGGCAGCTTTTCCCTGATGCATCCAGGACCCCGCTCTGCAGACCCCACCTGTGGGGCCGCCCCTGAACAGGCCCTGCCATCTCCAGCCCACACCCAGATTTGGGGTGACTGCTCTGTCTGGGGCACTGGGGCTTCAGGGGGCTGGGGCAAGGCTCCAACTCAGCAGGAAAGAGCAGAAAATGGACCTGCCCACCCCCGCCCCAGGCCCCACTGCCCCCCACCCCCCGCCACAGGCCATGAGCTCCAGGGCACGGACAGTCACACAGGCCCCTGCCTGGCCCCACCTACCCGTCCCCAGTCCTGACCCCCAGCCCCGCCCCACAAGTGTCCCTCCCGCGGCTGTGCGTCCCTCAGCCACGTGCCCGCAGCCACTCTGGTGTCCGCAGAGTCAGCGAGCAGTGTCCACTCAGAGTCAGGTCCCGCGCCCGGCCTCCCTCTGGGCGGCCACCAGCGGGACTCCCGTGCTGCGGGGCTGAGCGCTGCCTGGCCGGGGTCTGCCAGCTACCCCCTGGCACTTCTGGTGCATCCGAACTGGGACACGCAGCCAAGGTGCTTGCTTCAGGGGGATTTACCGTCCCTGTTGAGAGGGTCCTGGCCCTCGGGCCTGGCCTGGGTCTGCACTCTGGCGAGGCAGAGGCCAGGAGAGCACCTGGCGGCCAGGGCCTGAGGGAGGCAGTGACAGGTGCAGACAGGTCTGGGCGGGAGTGACCGGCGAGGAAGTCACCAGCCCTCTTCATGCCGATAAGTGGTCCCACCTCCTGGAATAGAGGACTGGACTTTGGGGGGAAGGCCAGTGAGTGGGCAGTGACCCTCCTGCTGCTTCCTCGACTCCACTCAGGGCAAGACGCTCAAGGCACCAACATGCCGGAGTTTGGGGTAACAGACCCTGAGCCCTGTTGCTCCCTCTGCCCCCTCCACTCTTGGGAGGAGAATCGGGCTGTATTTCTGTCCCTCTCCCCCCATGCGGGTCCCCGTGTCAGGGACGCCCCTGGGTCTGTGGGCCAGCGACAGGAAGGCTAGAGAGGCTGGCTGGGCCCTGGAGGTGGGCGGGGGAACACGTGGGGGTGTAGACAGGTGGGGTGTGGTGGGGCGGACGCATGCATGGACTCAAGGTGGATGGAGGGTGAGGGGCGGTGGGGTGGGGGTGAGTGGGGGACAGGGTGGTGGAGACAGGGAGGTGAGTGCGGGTGGGGGGCAGGGCGGGTGGGAGGGGGGGCGGTGTGTAGTCTCTGCCCTTCCTCTGGCGCCAGGCACAGGAGAGGCTGGGGGGCGCAGGGGGCACAGGAATCGAACCTGCACTTTGCTCTGGGGTCAGAGGACGCCTCAGGAAGAGGTAGTTGCACAAAACAGTTTCTAGGTGTGCAGACAAAAGTATTTCTTATCACATAAAGCTAAAGGTGAGGCGCCTGCTGGGCGAGAGGTGGCCTCCGTGGAGGAGCGAGGTGGGCAAGGTCCACTGGGGCGGGGGTGAGGGTTTCTGGACACCTGCGTGAAGAGAGCACAGCAGAGGAGCTGGGGACCGCTGCCCCCCTCCCACGCCTCGGACATCAGCCCCCTTTACCTGCTGTGTCACTGCACTTGGGGTGAGCTCAACACTTGGGCCAAGCATAGGCTTGTGGGGGCAGCAGAGGCAAACTTTTTAAAAGACCTGTTTACACATGCGAGGAGTGGGGTATAATACAGAAGTGGGGGAGTGGGGTGACAAGAGTTCCCAGAGACAGAGCGGGGACCAGCACAGCAGATCCACTGCAGCGCACTGTTGAGGGGCAGCGGACAGGAGGGTCGGACTCGTGCTGCAGCGGCTGCTGAGAGCCCCTGTGCCCTGTGCCGGGCACCCCCTCACCCCCACGGGGCCTCTGCTCCCTCGGCGCAGTCAGCCCAGGGAGCGAACCCCTAACTGCTCGAGAACCTTCTCTCAGTGCCTCCACCGGGTGCCCTGTGCGCAAGGCCAGCCTGGAGCGGTCACCCCAGCCTGGCCGCTGAGTGAATCTGCAGACTCCATGGAGCCCCCCATCCCTGCCTAAGTCGGCAGGCTCAACCAGCTACACGTGCCTGACCTGCTGGCCTCTGGGGGGCTGTGACCCTTGGGGGGTCGCCTGTGCAGGCCGCAGGGGCTGGGTGCCCACAGGCCTGCTGCGGGTCCCCACGAGCCCTGCCCACCAACTTCGCTCTCCGTGGCTGCGGTGCCCACCGCAGGCCGCTCCTGGGGTGCAGAGCCCGATGCCGGGCCCGCAGGCGCCCCCAGCTGTCCGAGGACAGGCCAGGTGTGGCAGACCGTCTGGCCAGCGCTGCCCCTCAAGGCTCCGGGCGGGCGGAGCGCCCATCGAGAGGCCCTGAGGGCAGCTGCCGCTGACCTAACTTCATGTGAGGAGGGGACAGGAGGCCCTTTCGTTTCCACAGGCCCATCTAAAAAGTGCTGCTGGTCCTTGCTGTGCAGTGGCCCCGTCGGCCCCCTCCTCGGTGCCTCGAGGGCGGGCCGCCAGCCGAGCGCACTAGGGTGCGGCCAGGCGGCGGGGGCCAGGGCTTGCAGACGCCAGGTGGGCGCACAGGCGGGGTGGGCGCTGGCCTCCACAGTCGCCTTCCACAGTGAGTGTGAGGCTGTTTTTTGGGCACGTTTTTGGTGTTTTCCTTTATTTTCATCGCTGATTTCATGTAAAAACATTACAGGTAGGGCCTCCCAGGTGAGGCATCTGCAGCGGGGGAGGGGACCCCCAGGGCGCAGCAGACCCTCCTGCCTCCCGCTGCCCCCCAGCAGTGGGTTTCAGGGGATCCGCCTGTTCTGCTCCCCGCTCTGTCTCTGCTGAGACCTCTCACCTCCCGCCCCCGCCCCGCGCCTCTGGCCTGTCCTCCGCTCGTGTGTGCGTGAATAAATCTTTAAAAAGAAATACAAAAACAAAAACCCATTACAGGTCGTTAAAAAAAAGTTCAGAAATGGCTTGGTTAAAACTAAGTAAGACGTTTCTCTAGGACAGGCCCAAACAGCCCCCCCTCCCTGCGCAGGGAAGGCCCCGGGTGTCCCCGGGCTGCGGAAAGCAGGTCTGGGGCTCCGGCTGCAGACTCGGCCTCACACTCTTCCAAAGCCCAGCTCCAGCAGCCCTGGGCCTGGGCCCTCCCCGTGGGCCTGACCTCAGGGGCGGTCCCCATTTGGGCCACCCCGCCGGGACCGCAGCCCTTGGTCCTGCAGTAGAGGCCGGGACCCCAGGAGGCTGATCTCCAAGTCCCGCTCCACGGCCAGGCTGTGTCGATGTGATCACTTAGACCCACCATTCCCTGGAAGAGTAACCACTTTTACGAAGGGCAGAGACCCCACCCTGCGTACTGAGGGCTTGGGAGTGATCCGGAGGAGACGCCAGGCCCCAGTGCACTTCAAGTGCAGCTGGTCGCCAGGAGAGCATGTTCCTCTTGTTTCTATCACACTGGATATCCCCACGGCTGCCTGGTCAGGGAACAGGTCTGGCCAGGGAGGGGGAAGGAGCCCAGCCCGTGGGCTGAAGCCAGACCTGGCCGGGGCAGGTTCGGGGCCTCGGGGGGCTGGTGGGCCGGCTGCAGAGTGGGCCAGGAGCCTGCACCACCACTCACGGGGTGTGCCCGCGTCTGCCCCATGCCTGTGCGCCCTGCCAGGGCCGGAGTGCAGGTTGCAGTGCAGGCAGCAGGCGGGCCGAGAGCCACCGGCGGGGCCGCCAGGGCCCAGAGACGCACTGCGGGGGACGCCCTGGGTTTCCTGCCAGCAGGCGGCCTGCAGGCTCCTGGCAGCAGAGGCCCCACCCTGCCGCCCGGCTCCCCAGCCAGACACACACGCAGCCCGCTGCCCCCAGCTCTGCTCAGCGAAGTGACACAGGCAGATGCCCCAGAGTGAGCGGGCTGCATCTGTAATGTGGTCTTGCTGTGGCCTGAGGTGATCCTGCCAGGGAGCTGGGCGTGGAGCTGCTCTGGGGCTGGGGCTTGGGCCGGGCAGGCGGCCCCTTCTCCCAGTTCTTGGGCCACCATCAGCCCGGACGGACACAGCGTGTTTTACTAAGGATGTGACAATTAAGTTTCCAAGTTTCCAGGACTGCGGCTGCAGCCAGCTAATGGCTGGTCACAGGGGGAGGGGACGGGTGCAATTCGGCGGTCAGTTTAATTCTGCCTGTTCCTAAATTCTTACCTAGGCTTGGGGCCCGCTGCCTCCGCCATCACCAGGGCACGGCCTCCAGGCAGGAGCCGCCGGCCTCCCGCAGTGCTGGCCGCTCGCGATGGCTGTCACCAGCCACGGTGACCCGTCCACTCTTCAGTACACGCCTAGTGCAGGCTGCGAGGCTGGGCGCAAGGTCGGCGGAGGCGCGTTCCCTGCCTTGGCTTCCCCACATTACGAGCTAGAATCACATTGAGCAAATCGACATAAGGTCTCAAAGCGAGAGTTAAAAGTGAGACTCTCCCCACCTCGCATATTCAGAGCGATCTGCTGTGGACCTAGAACACCGCCTCGCCGCGTGACAAGGCAGGCACTGGGGTCCCCTGACCGTGTATGCAGCCGGGCCGCAGCCAGTGCGGCCTCCACTGCCCTGCGTGTCTCCAGCTCCAGCGTCAGGAAGAGGGTGGTGGGAGCGCCTGCGCTCAGCCCAGACAGACGCAGCCCTTGGCTGGCCACCATCACGAGAGGCGCGAGGCTCCCACCGCCGGGGCGGCACCGGGAGGCCACCCCACACCTGCTGGGCCGCCCAAGGGGCAGGACTGGACGGCAGCACCCGAGCCGCCCCACACTGTCCGCCATGCAGGTCAACTCAGCCGCTTGGTGGCAGCCCTGGGGGTCAGGCAGCAGCGAGGCAGCCGGCTTGAGGCGCCCAGCGTCCGGCGTCTGGGGTCACGGCCCAGCCCCTCACCGTCACCCCAGGAAACAGCGCAGGGGCGGCTCTGGAGGCTGCCAGGTGGGGAAGGGCACCCGCCAGCCGGTTCCTTGGAGGGCCTCGAGGGGAGCCCCTCCACGCCTCTCCCTGCTTCTTGGGGCTTGCAGAGGGCTGGGGCCACCACCTGGGCGCATGGCCATCGGGGTGAGGATCCTGTGGAGGCAGATGGCCTCTTTCAGGGGCGCTGGGCTCCGCCCGAGACCCAGAGCTTCCCAAAGGCCGGCGGCCTCCAGATCCCGGCCAGGCCTCGGCAGCCCCTGGCACGCGGGGCAGCCTCCTGCCAGTCTTGGTTTTGCTCCAACGGTTGAGGCTCAATCCAGCTTCCGGAGAACAGAGAACACTTCCAAACTGGCTGTGTGGGACCCACACCCCAGCAACAAGATCAGACAAGGACGCAGAAGGAAGAAGACAACAGTGCATGCAGACTCACCAGCAGTGATGGGGAGCGCCTCAAGAAAGTGTTGGCGCGAGGCCTGGGCAGGAAGGGCCCCGCCCCACCGGCCACCTCAGGAGAGGGCGGCCCCCCAGCGCGACACCCCGGGGGCTCGTCCTCAATCGGAGCGGGCAGTGCTCTGGACAAAACCCAACATTCTTCACGATAAAAACACCCAGGACAGGGATAAAGAGAAAAGAGCAATTTCATCTTTGTGTACAGGGGTTATGTCTGTTATTTCATGTTCGTCTCCGATATCTTCTTGTTGAGTATCAGCTGTGCGCGAACAGACCCATTTCACCGCTTTGTTCCAGGAAGGACGTGTGTGATCCAGTAACTGAAGAGGGCTGGGATTACTCTGGCGTGATCTGAAAAGCAAAACAAAGCAAAAGTCACAGGCTAGTGATGCTTTGCAGCCACTGGCCTGGGGCCCGAGGCAGAGACAAGCCATAAGGCGCCGGGGCCGAGCATCGCCTGGACGCGCGCCGGAGGGTGCGGACCCGAATGTCCGGCCCTGCGAGGCCCCGTTGGACCCACGTGCAGGCAGGCTCGCTCCGAGGGGGCACCGCCACAGGCTGCTGCCCGAGAACTGCTGGCACTGTGGCGGGCAGGCGTCGTGAAGCGGCTGCAGAGCAAACCTGGGGGAGGCAGCCCCGGCGGGCGCCCCCTGCCCGGCCCTCTCCAGCCTCTGAGAGGCGAGGCCGCAGCGCCAGCTGATGAAAGCCAGCCCAAAGCCCCGCTGTCCGCAGGAGGCCACAGCGGACCGCTTTTGTGAAGATGCCCCAGGGGGCTAGCGGTGGAAACTGCACCCCACACGCCCCGCATTTCACAGAACCTCCGTTTTATTTTAGAACGCATTTAAATGCACATCCACAGGCACCAAGGGGACCCCGCTGTTACTGAAAAGTGCCCCCTCGCTCCCGGACAGGCGTCCTTTAAGCATAAATTCAAACAATGGCTGACTCTCCTTTCTCATACAGACACTGCATCAGCTTAACAGTAAAACCGACTTTTTGCAGTCCGGAAGAAAACTTCACGGAACCCAAATTTATCAGAAACGAACACGGTAAGCGGGGCGCCCACGAGGCTGCGTGTTGGGGACCCTGGGGCTGCTCGAGGGGTCCAGCGGCGGGGGCCGCCCACACCGGCCAGTCCGCAGGCCGCGCCCTCCTCTCGGATGCCGGGTCCAGCCGGCCCAGCCGCCCAGGGGCCCGCTCTGCCCCACAGCACTACGTTGGCTCGCCAACAGGCGCCTGGGACTCCCCGGGCCCACGCCCGCCCGTGACTCCAGCCAGCCCCTGCGGCCCGCGAGAGCAGCCCTCGCGGCGGTGTGAACGCACCAGGCGGCAGCGCGCAGCGCTCCGGGAAGGCCTCCAGTGCGCCCCGCAGCCCCGCGACGTCCCCCGACAGCAGCAGCGTCTGCATGTGGTCCAGCAGGAGCAGGTCCGAGGGGGCCAGGCCGTGGGTTTCCAGGTGCCCCAAGAGCCGCTCCGTGGTTTCCATGGAGACGGCCGGGTCCGCGTCCGCCGAGTCCCCTAGACAGAGCGGACAGGACTCAGCGGGCTTTATTCTCGCAGCGCAGGCGGCGGCTGCACAGACTCCGCGCACTTCTCCTTGCTGAACTGCGAGGCCAGCCGCCACTCCTCGGTGGGCTGGACCTTGTAAAACTCCTTCCCAGTGTAACGTGCGCCAGGGGCGCGGGCAGCGGGGAAGGACCCAGCGAGCCAAGGTCTCCTCCACCGGCCGTTCTTCCTCTCCCTGGGGGGGGGGCGGGGAACACTGGGTCCAGGGGCTTGCCAAAGGGCCGGCCGCAGGGTCTGCACTGTGGCTGGACAGCCTCTCTCCACTGACAAACACTGCAGCTGCTCCCACCCAGGCCCTCTAGGGCCCTCGGTCGCACAGGCGCTGCCCTGTGAGCTCAGAGCACACTCACTGGCCAACTGGCCTCAGCTGCCTGCGCTGTCCTTCCCTTCCCTTCCCTTTTCTGGGCATTTATTTAACCCGCCGTTTTGTGCTTCTGTCTGACAACAGATCTCTTTTCATCATAAAGCGTCTCTGGGCGTGGGCTGGGTGCGGAGCAAAGGGCTGGGCTGCAGAGACCCCCGGGGCCCTGCCTCTGCTGCCCGGGTGAGCCCAGGGAGGCAGGGCTGCCCATGGTTGGCAGCACCCAGGGCCCCAGGGCAGCGTCCGCTGTGCCAGGCCTCTTGGCGGGAGCCCAGACCCGCAGGCCGCGCCTGCAAGCCTCATCCCGGCAGGACCCACGTGTGAGCAGCGGCCTTGAGGCCCCAGCTCCGAGCCGCCCCTACCCCACAAACTGGCCAGCGTCCCCAGGTGTGTCCTTGAGAACACGGCCGGTGTCCTACTGGGGTCTGCGCTGGGCCTGGCTGCGCCTGGTCCGGGGCTCGCCGGGCAGGCTGGCTCTGAGCCGGCCCTCCTGTTGAAACCCAGGTCCAATCCCAGGAGCAGGCGCCACAATGCAAGGAATTGCCACCTGGAGAACAACTATTTCTCGAGTCCTCCACAAATGTAGCTGCACAGATGCTTCTGAGGAGCCTTCAGTCTGGAAGTTGCCCCGACGGGGCGCAGGGAGCAGCTCCAAGGGGCGCCGGGCTGCTCCACAGCTCTGGCCTGGCCTGGGCCCCCAGGCCCGCCCCCAGGGGACCCCCACTGGCACTGGGGTGCCCAGAGGCCGAGTGCACTCCAGTGGCTCGGCCAGCCCCTTCCAGACTCGCTAAGTGTTTGCCTCATAACGACTGATTTATCCTGAACGCTCTTCTCATGTTTATATTTTAACACAATTTTTCCTGTATCTGCTTATTCTTCCAAACAAGTGGACGCCCTTTCCAAAGGAAAACAGGAGGGAGCATACCGGCATAAAAGTAAGCTTCCTGCGTGGACCTGAGGAAGCTCAGGATGCTCTGTGCTGCAGCGGCGGCCCCCTCTCCGGCCGCCCCGGCCCCCTCTCCGGCCGCCCCGGCCTCTGCTGCCGGCTCGCACCCGCCCTCGGGCTGGTACATGAAGTCCACGGCAGGGGCAGGCTTTGCCAGCAGGCCAGCTGCTGTCTTCCTTTTAATTTGCTGCTTCTTTTTCAGTTTCCTTTTTTTATTTTTGCTCATTGTGGGGCCATCTGTGTGCTGTGGCTGCAGTTTCTCTTGTAGACGACTTTGCTCTTTCTCTAATTCTGCTTGTTCTACATGAACATTATTGGGATTTTTAAATTTTTTTTTTGATTTGTGCCTTCGGATTCTTCTTCTCTTTGGCGGATCATGAGGATCCTCGTCTAGAGAAAAAAAATATTCAAAAACAAAAATTTCAAATGAAAATACAAAATTGAGTTCTCCTAAGATCTGACCAGTGTAATGTTAGGTCCGGTAAATCTCCCTAATTCTACCTTTCAGAAGGAGACGACTGAAACACGCCTGGGTCGGAGCCTGGCCCCACACTGGTCCCAGGGGCAGAAACACCCTGGGCAGGGAGGCTGCCCTCTCAGAGCTAAGAGCTGCTACGGCTTTGTTCCAAGTGAGATTTCCTTCCTGTGCCTTTGGGGGAGAACGGATTTATGTTTTTAAAAAGGGCAGTGAGGGGCCTCCCTGGGGGCACAGGGGTTGAGCACCACACTGTGGGGCTTCCGCAGCCGCTGCAGCAGGAGTTCGATCCCCATCAAGGGAGGGACCCAACATGGTGCTGCAGACCTCTCCTGTCTCCCTGCTGTCCCCTCAGCAGCATGTTTTGGTTAGTCTGCCTGTTCTGCTCCCCGCTCTGTTTCTGGTGAGTCCTCTCACCTCCTGTGACTCTGGCCTGCACCCCAGCTCTTGTGTGCATAAATAAAAATCTTAAATGAATAAATAAACAAAAAGGGCGGTGACTTCTGAAGAGTCGCTCGTATGTGAGCAGGAAAGCAGACAGGCATGACTGCCCCATCTGGACCCTGACGGTCACTCTGAAGAGGGGATGGGCCTGGGCCCCCAGGCTGGCCACAGGTTAGCAGTGTCACCCCTTGAGGTCCCCCCATGCCCACTGCTAGGGCGAGCAGGGTCCCAGGGTGATGGGCTGCCAGGGGGAGGGTTTGGCCGTGGACCCAAAGCAGCCAGTGTGTTAAGATTCTCCTGGCTGCCAGCTGGGCCCTGCAGGCTACCCAGGGGTGTGGAGCACAGGGGGTTGGGAGTAAGGTGACAGGGTTACAGGACAGCACGGGGTGCGGTGTCGGAGGATGGGGCGTGGGGGGCCTTAGGGGACATGGGGGTGTGGAAAGGGGGCAGGAGCATGGGTTGGGGATGAGGCAGGGCAACGCTTGCTGGCCAACCCAGGAGCATCCAGGCTGCCTTCCTGAAGGTGGCAGCATGGGGCCTGGGAACAGGGGAGACACCCCCTGGGACTGCTTCCAGGGGTGGCTGGGGAGTGGCTGGGAGCAGGCTGTGTGGTGAGGAACCTGCCCCTCCCCAGGCAACCTCAGCAGCGGGACTGGAGCTCAGCAGCAGAGCAAGCCACGAAGTCCCCACCAGAGGCGTCGCTAACAAGGGCACGGCCGCACTCTCTGGTCTCGAAGACCCTGGCGGCGCCCACAGCGTGGCAACTGCGCCGCTTTGGCACCAGAGCTCCTGGCCGGTAGGACACCGCGGCTCCTGGCAGCGGGTGCCGCACCTGTCTCTGGACATCAAAGCTGTCTGGGCACAGGTCTCGGCTGAGGCCGAACTCCTGGGGGAGAGGCGCCGCGGCCATCGCCCACCAGGCGCACAGCTCCCACTGGACATGCGGTCAGTCCTCTCCGGGATCACAGAGCTGACTCCTGACCTCAGGAGTTTTGAAATACTGCAAAGCCAAGAAAAATGTCTCGCATACCAAGACTCGCGCTGGCGCCCAGCGTGGCCAACTCGGGGCCAGTCTCCCCTCCAGGGGCCACCCCTCGCTGAGCAGCATGCTTGGTAGGGCCCCCTCCCCAAGCCCCACTCACCCTCCTCAGTGCTGCTGCTGGCGCTGCTGCTGGGGCTGTTGCTGAGGCTCGGGGGGCCGGGGCTGGGGGCCGGGGGCCCTGGCAGGTACCCCTCGGGTGGCAGGCTCACGGTGTAGGGCCGCCGGCCGGTCAAGGTCGGGCTGGGGTCGCCTGCAGGGCACAAGCCGCGGGTGGGAACTGGTCAGCCTGGGATGGCCTCGCTGGCCCCAGCCGGGCTCCCCTGCGCGGGGCTGCTGGTGCTTATTTTTCTAAGCTGAGCGTTTTGCCAGGTGAGGTGTTCCAGCCGGGTGAGGGAGGTGTGGCCGCGCCTAATTAAATCCCATTTAGTTACTTCTTATGTAGACTTCTGGGTTTTTATAACGTGACATAAAAACATAACTAATTCATGAGCAGGAAGCAGGAAATAAAAACACTCCACCCCACACGCCCACCGTGACAAAAGGGGCTTGCAGGGCAGGGGAGTGCAGGGGTGGGGAGGGACGTGCGGCGGGGGCCAGAGGATAGGAATTTGTTCTGGGGTGATGGACGCTACCAGTACGCTGGGGTGCGGGTGCGAGGGTGTGGGGTGGGTGGGGACGGCTGCTGCCAGCCGCGGGCCTCACCTGCAGTGCCAGCACAAGCACCTGGTGGCGGGGTGGCGCCCCCTCCCGTCCGCCGCCAACGGGCGCCGGGGGCCCTGACCTGTGCCCCCGGTCCAGCAGCCTCCGGAGCGTCCACGGAGGGGGTGGTGGGCAGCGGCCTCTGTTGCTGGCCTCGCGGCGCATCGGCAAAAAGTCTCTTCAGCACTTTCTCGACAAACACTACAGCAACGCGACAGAGAAAATGAAAGGCGGGATTCATTTTCCTCGATTCAGTCTTATTTCAGCCACAAGCAGACTTTACTCCATGAAGGTTTAACCTGCCGGCCCCAGAGGACCCCCGCCCCACTGTGGCTGCGTGACCCCCAGGGCCTCCCAGCATGGACAGCCTGAGGGGCGCTGCCCGGCTCGGGAAGGTGGTGCCTGGCGCAGGGAGCTCTCCCCTCGGGTTTGTTTCTCGAGGCACAGGCTGGGGACCAGAGGGGAAGTTGTGGCGAGGGCCCCAAGCCCAGTCCCAGGGGTCAGCCAAGGTGTGCTCCAGCCGCCTGCAGGCCGGCTCCGCTGGCCGCTGGCCACAGGGTCTGCGCTGGAGCCGACTTCCCTGCCCCACAGGCCTGGGCAGCACAGGGCACTCAGGCTGCAAAGGGGACGGGAGCAGGACCTGCCACGCCAGCCACACTCAGGAACCAACCTCAGCAAACGGCTGCTCGGGGCACCCAAGGCCCCGGGGCAGGACAGGGTGCCGGGGGCACTGCAGGTCAGGTCAGGCAGACCTGTGGGCAGAGGCGCCAGAGCAGCACCCGAGGAGAGGCCGGGCTCACTCCTGCCTGTGCACGGGCCCCTGGTCCATCAACTGGCCCCTTCGACCGTGGGACTGACATTGGATGGAGACATCCCTTGCAGGCCCTGGTCAGCAGCGGGCTGGCCCTCAGGTGGCCACTACCTGGCTCACAGAGGGTCCCCAGCCCACACTGGGTCTAGATGTGACAGCTCCTGGGGGCCCTGGGCGCAAGGTCAGGGGGCACAAGGCCCAGCAGCAGCTGCCGGATGGCCCCAGGGCCGGCCCAAGCCCCTGGCCCAAGCCCCCCTGGGGAGGGCCAGCATGGCTGGGGTCAGCATCACCCCAAAGGGCTGCTCTCCACTGTCCTGAGCTGCTCCCTGGCACCTTGGCGACCAGCACACGTCACCCTAATTCTCTTAACTGCCTGGCTCATTGGGTGCTCAGGGGCTGGGTGGGAGTGGGCCGGGGACACAGGGAAGGGAGTCAGGGCGCACAGGGACAGAGCAGGGCAGAGGGTGGCCCCACTGCAGCCCCCAGCACAGCCCCGGGGAGGAGTCCGGCACTGCTTGTCTCCTCGATGACAAACCGGCCAGCAGCGGCAGAGCTGGCCCAGTGGGGCTGCTGGACCCCGTGGTGCTGCTAGCGGGCACCGGCCAGGGAGGCTGCTGGGGCCTCGGGGCGCCACTCGCCCCACACAACAGGGTGAACTCCAGTGTGAGCTCTGGCCCCTCTGCAGCACTGACACCGGGGTCCCCCGCGCCCCTGCATCCTGAGGCCGCTCATGCCCTCTCGGCCAGGGTCCGTGTCCACACCGGCCCTGCACCGAGTCTCCTGAGGCTGGTGGAGCCTGGTGGGCCTTGCTGCCCCACCCCCGCTGGCAGCTTGTCAGCGTCCCCTCGCTGTGTGCTGTGGCAAGGTCGCAAACTGAGCCCTGCAGTGAACCGGCCCTAAGTCAACCATGGCAAGAGCCTCAGTTCGGAGGCAAAATGTCACTTCTGCTTGACCGCAGCACACCCGGCCCTGCACAGGCCCGGTGGTGGCCAGGGCCAGGCCAGGGCCAGGTGGCCCACAGAGCGCGGCTGCCCCCTTCCTTCCCAGCTTGCTTCTGGGGTGCAAGCAAGCCCTGACCTGAAACTCTGCTACCTGCCAAGTGGCCACCAGACACATAAAACAGGGATGCTCAGTGCCAGCCCGAGAGGACAACCTGCAGGAAACACGCCCGTTCTTGAGAGGACCAGCTCACCAGCTCCAGGGCCACGCCTGCTACCCAGCAGGTGCCTCCGTCACAGGGTATCCAGGTGTTTTGATGCAGGTGTTCTAATGCAGTCTTCAGAAAAACTGCAGCCTACACTTGCTGCTTCAGCTGAAATACGCTGCCCCCCAGCTCCCCCCAGCCCCTACTCCCGGACTCTGCCCACCTGCTGAGCCTTCTCAGAGCTCAGACCAACAGCTCCCAGGTGCCCGCGCCCCACTGCGGCCAAGACCCCAGATTCCTCAGCGGCAGCCCAGGCCGCGTCAGGGACCGTGGCCCTCCCCGACGCGTCAGGAAACCCCTGACCCCCAACCGCGTCCCGAGACTCCAGTCCCTCAACTGGTTCCCGAAACTGCGGACCCCCCACCGCGTCCCTGAGAGCCCCGCCCCTCACCAGGTCCCCGAGACCCCAGATCCCCAACCGCGTCCCGAGACCCTGCCCCCAC